>VKHH01005928.1:0-40347 GCA_015144975.1 Epipyxis sp. PR26KG | reverse complement strand
TATTTCAATATATAGATTTTAAAAATTATTCCAAAAATTATTTTTAATATATAGATTTCATAAAATTATTTCAATATTTCTAAATTTTGTTCCGAGAAAACGGAGTTTTTTGCTAAGCAAAAAGCGATAAAAAAGACGCGTGTCTCGCCTTTTTTCTTACAGAATTTTCATTCTCGAATAATGACGAGTAAAGCAATTGCTATTGTTGGTGGGGGTCCAGTTGGTCTTTATTTATCCATTTTATTAAGTCGATTAGGAATTCCTCATCATATATTTGATAAAAGACTTAACCCTACTAATCATCCACAAGCTCACTTTCTGAATGCTAGAACAATGGAATTATTTCGATCCATGACACCATATACATTTAAAAATATCTTGGAAAAATCTTGTAATTCATATCATTGGAGGTAACAACAATTTATTTTCAAAATTGCATTATCACGATCATTATTGTTTATTTAGGGATTTTGTTTACACTTACTCTGTAATTAATACACCATTCAGCCGAAGTGATAAATTTGTTAATATTTCACCATCATTTTGGAATGGAAGCCCATCTAACGTTATTCATTTGCCACAAAATCATTTGGAATATATGCTGAAAGAAGAACTTCATATACCAAAAGAAAACCAACACTTTGGCAGTGAAATAGTTGATATTATAAATGAGGCTAATGGTTCCCAATTACTTTTAAAAAATACTCAAAATTCTGAAATATTAAACATGAAATTCGATATAATATTAGCTGCAGATGGTGCAAATAGCTTTATACGTAATAAATTAGGTATTAAATTTGAAGGAATTAATTCAATGCAGCATATGATAAACGTTCATTTCACATGTGCTGGATTACATAATCATTTAAAACCTCGCTCTGCTATGCTTTATTTTGTTTTTAATGAGGTAATAATAATATAAAAACAATACTAGTATCAATATTACAATTTAATATTAAAATTTAATTGTAATTTAATTTGATTATAGAAAATGATTGGAGTATTTGTATATCATGATCCTAATAAAGATGAATGGGTATGTCAAATACCATATTTTCCCCCATTTCAATCCATTAAGGTACTTATTTCACATTAATCCATGCGATGAGATAATATAATAATTCTTCATTTTTTTCATAGGATTTTGATTCATTGACAGTTAAGAATATGATTGAACATTCAATTGGTTTTAATGAAATGAATCACAAAAAAGAGAATAAGTCAATTTTAAAAATTGAAATTCATTCCATTAATAGTTGGGTTATGCATGCAAAAGTCGCAGAATCATATTATAATAATTATAATAACATTTTTCTTGTTGGTGATGCTGCTCATGCATTTCCTCCAGCTGGTGGGTTTGGGTTGAATACTGGTATACAAGATGCTTTCAATATAGCATGGAAATTACATTACTCTTTGTTGGGAATAAGCAAATATGATCTAGTTTCTAAGACTTATCATTCAGGTATTGCAATGATTCCAAATATATGTTATTATTATCATTATTTTTATGGTTACTTTTCTTATTTACATAATTACACAATCATAAAATTCATAAATCAACATTTATACAATTAATAATATTCATTATCATTATTTCATAACCAAACTATTTTTTATTATCATTATCATGATATTTTCTTCATTCAATGCCTGATAAGTATGAACAAAAAAATAGAACATGCAATTATCATTTTAAACATATTAATAATTATTATTTTATACAGAGAGACATCAAATTGCAACTGATATCACAGCATTAAGCATAATTAATTATGAAAAAAGTGCAAAAATTGCACGTCTTCTTGGTGTAGACCCTTCATTAGCATCCCTAACCGTTTCTACCATTGATAGCGCACTAATGAAGAATATTATCCCATTTTCATATCGTCAAGAAATGGTCACAAAGGCATTGTCGACTGGTATGACGTCTTTAGCATGGTTGAAAAATTGGGATTCATTTCTTAACGTGACCGGTAAGCTACGTGTAGAAGCTATACGGAAGGTGATTCAATCTGGTCAAAGTCTTCCATTAGTATTCCCTAATGAAGATTTAGGATATAAATACAAAAAAGGTGCATTATCTTCATTTTTGAACAAGCCCCCCTTATCAGTGAATGATATTATTATTGATGATTTATGTGTGGGAAGAAGGGTTTCACATTGCTGGTTTGTATTACAGCAATTATCATATGCAAATAAAGTTATTTCTTTTCATTCTAATTCATTCTCAGAAAATCCTGAAATTATGGATGATAAATTATTCGTTGCTTCTTCATTGGATTTTGGAGCGATTGGATGTCATATTTTAAATAATAATAATAATAATAAAGTTATTTCTCCAATTTTGATAATTGTTAGTCATAATATTAATCATAATACATTATGGTTAGAATATATTTCGGAGATTAATAAGAAGATTGGTTACAGTGTCTTTGCACTTGTAAGCATCATTACAACCCCTGGTAATAAGAGTATTATTGACCATCAAACTATACAAGCTAACCTTCAACAACCTTATCATGAATGGAATCCTAGTAACTCTAATAACAATAATAATAATAATAGTAAATTAAATCATGTTTTATCTATGTTAGATGTCATGTATTCTACTCACTTCACACCCACTATCACATCAGAACAGGAAATAAAATATGATAGTATTCATTTTGTAGTGAATGATGTCTCAAATCGATGGGATCAAATCAGAAAAAAATATTTTAAAGTAAAAACTGTTTATAATAGCCATGAGAAAGATTCATTCGCATTAGTCGTTCGACCAGATCATCATATCGCTGGAATATTGGATTATAAAATGTCTGAATTCGATTCGTTAAAAATGAAATTATTTTTAAATCAATTAATGAATGATTTGCATATTATCATCACAAATCATTCCATTTAGAAATAATCATGTGAAGATTGTCATTATTAAATGAATCAATCAACGATTATTGCGATTAGTGTACCGACGGCGAAGAACTGCAAAAATTTCTTCGGTCAAAGACAGCCTAAGTTCAGAAGAACATGATAAATACGAAGATCACATAAAATGGGGTAAGTCCATGTTATAATAAAGTGAATAGCTGAGAAGTTTTGTGACTAAAACACGTTTTGAAATTTTGATGTATAGCAACGCTGGCATATGTTAAGCTTTTATAATCATGAGTATTAAAATCAGTGTAGTACTAGTGCAACACATAATTGATCAATAATAATAATATTTTCTGTAATATTATAACTACTTCAGCTAATGTTATTTCAATTTTTTCCAAAATTAAATTTTAAAATAATAAATGATAATAATAATTATTATTATTTGCGTTTGATTTTAAATTATTAATTACACCACATATGGTTGACTTATAATTTATAATGATGGAGATCAATAGGTCTATTGGATTCGTTTGTTTCATTTTTCCATCATACCACACATAATAACTTCTTCTCATGTATGCTGCATAAACAATATCACAAACTTATTTTCAAATTAAAAAAAATAACATCCAAGAGTCTTCATATAAGAAAACTTCAAATATAGCATTTATACATAATAAATGTTCAGCTTATAAATCTTGTAAGAATACTTAATATATATACCGTATAATCCACATGCAATTAATCTATTATTTCTTATAATAATATAATATCAAAGGATGAACTTTGTCACAACTAAACGACTTTAATCAGATGCCATAAGTTACTATGGCAAACCTCGATAGTATTAATGCACATTACTTCAACTAGATTAATTATTCAATTAAACTATTTCTATTTTACTATAATTATTGATATCATGAAAATTATAAGATTATAGTTTTACTAGACTCATTGCAACATCATGTAAACCGATTGTTAATATTAATTAATAACTTAATGAATGAATTCATTCATTCATTTTAACCTTCTTTTATTCATACCGTATACCGGTACGGTATATTAACTTACAGCTAATATTTTATTATTATTCACTGATTATATTTGAAACCGATTACTGCAGTAAGTCCACTTTATTATTCAGCTAAGTTTAACAGAATTTTTAAATTAAAGATATTACCTTTTGGATCAGAAACAAACTCAATACTGGAATAGTCAATAGAAGTTCAATACCTTCTCAATTAATTCTCAATAATATTGATTAAAACTACAATTTTATAGAGTGTAATGTTCAAGAAATTTTCAATCGATGAAAATGTTTCTTCTATCTCACAAGTGAAAAACTCTGTACAACGAACAATAATAGCTAATATCGTTAGTCAATATCCGTTATTAGAAGACTGTATTGATAGTATTTTACCAAAGAAATCCATTTTGATTGGCAAAAGTCTTGACAATGTACAATTAATAATAGTTAATAATGAAATTTTATTCTATAATCAACGTGATGGTCCATTTTTCCCGACATTAAAATTACTACATCGATTTCCATCAATGATGGAAAGAATGCAAGTTGATAAAGGTGCAATCCGATTCATATTGGGTGGCGCAAATATTATGTGTCCTGGCTTTACATCACCTGGAGGATCAATTCCTAAATCTCTCGGTGTAGATCAGCCAGTGGCAATTTATGCAGAAAATAAGCAACATGCGTTGGCTATAGGATTGACAAAAATGACCACAGATCAGATAATGACTGTCAATAAAGGAATAGCTGTGGAAACTGTGCATTACCTTATGGATGGACTATGGCAAACTAAATCTATTTAAATGCTTTCTAACTTATTACTGAAATAATCATAAAAAAATAAAATATGAAAAAAAATCTTTTAAATTTCTAACTTGTAATAGAATTGCCCTTTAGTGGCTACGGAAGTTACGCGAATGAAATGTTTTCAATATCTGATTTGTTGTGAACATCATTCGCAAAATTTGAAAAACGGTGATAGACATCATTTTATCTTCGAAAGCAGTCCCGCAATACAATTACACTTTCAATGAAAGTTGCTTGCTCAGCAGTGCTGCCTTTGCAGAATATATCAACAATATTATGTAGAGTCTGCAATAATTTTTTCAAACCATATATATACCCTTCGTCATGACCAATCATTTCTTCATTTTTAACCACATGCGCGAAATCGATCATTGTGAGTGACGGATCTTGAGCTATTGTGTTCCTGGAATGAGTTCTAACTTTATTATTTAAACTCTGCAAAGAATCATATATGACTAATAGTGACGTGCAATAAAAGAAATATTCGTGTTGTGAAGACATCCAAACTAAAAACGTTTCTAACTTTTCAATTATTTTTTTAATGGCATCAATTCGAATTATATTTCCATCAAAGAAAAACACTCCTAAACCTGCTTGAACATGTTGAGGTGCTAGTGATCTTCCAAATATTTTATCAACTGATATATATTGATGTATATCTGATTGATAAACTTTGAAACCAGTGATTCGAAATCCAATTTCATTTTGATAATAATATTTTTGTAATATTCGATTCTTTTTCACTGGATCAACGGATGGCTCAAATGTTTGCCTTCCCATTTTAATATCAATGATGCTTGGATTTATAAACAGACTCGTTTTATCCTCTAATACTATATATGACAAGGAGTTACTCGTGTCGGATTTATTATCTATATTTGATTTAGTCTCATCATCTGCAATATTTAGTACTCCATAATATTTTGCTGTAAATCGAAGGGGATTTTGGCAATAATGATTATTTTCGGATCTATTTATATATTCATAAAAGGCAACTTCTCTCGCAAATAGTTGAGGTTTTATACAAGGTTTCAGAACCTTTAATTCCTGCTCTGATACATCATGCCATGATTGAATTTTTTCCTTTATATGCCCAGCCACTTGATGATGAAATTCTGTAGGTAAATTATTGCTATTCATACAACGATATACTCAACTCTTCAATCTTCAGCTCTTACAAAATCACGTTTTTTTGAAAACGTTAGAATGTTCCTGTTGCTGTGTGGAGTTGCTCGTGATTATGAATATATTACTTACAGCTTAGCTTACAGGATATTAAAGTCAATACTGATCAGGAGCGATTTTAATATCTTTATATTAATGTACAGTATATATTGCGGAACTAATAGAACAGTGGAAATATACGTAGTAAAAAGTAGATAGTATGTGCGTTTGTGTAAGTATAGGAGTTATAATTAATAATTCATACAGTATATGGTATGGCGGCGATAAAATAAAAGTTTGATCTTAAAAACAGAGTCTTGGATATAACTTAATAAATAGACTTTTTATCAAAAAGTGTAAAACCAAAACGGTAATTAAACACTATACACGCAACAACGGTAATTACGAATTACCCCGGTAATAATAATTAATAATAATAACATCAAATAATTAATTATTCCTGTTAAGAATAGGAAGAGCAGCTATGAAATATTATAATTGCATGCAAAGAAAATAATCAAATAACAAAAACAAGCAAGTAAGTCAACTCTGCAACTAGAATATATTTGATATTTTGTAACTTATTTTGTTCTTATTATGATTATTGCGAAAACAGCAATAAAATAATCTATCTTAAGTACATTTTACTATATTTGTATTACTTGTATAGTTAAAATATTATTGAGATATGGGCTGTTGTTTTGGTCGTCGATCATCAGATGGTGATGTTGAGTTATCTTCTACAATGAATGATGCAGTAACCTGCAAATGCGGACTTATTGGTGAAAAAATAAACATGAATGATACTCCACAAGGTTATGCTATCAAAGGAAGTGGAACAGCAATAGGTTCTTGTTCTTTGGAATGTGACACGGCGATGTGGGAAGTAAAACTCCTAAAAAATGTCGAAAATATTAGAGTTGGTGTAAAAAGGTGCAATAAAAAAGTTTCTTCTAAATCGTTAAATGGTGGGCTAGATGATGAATTAAAAGATGATGATTCTTCTCCTTCATGGTTTTTCAAGGAATTTTCCCAAGCTAAAGTTGGAGATGTTGTTGGAGTGTATTGGGACCAAACTGATTTGCCAATGCTCAGTTTCAGTTTGAATGGGAAAATGATGGATGATTCTTCTGTTACTAGGATTAGGCCTTCCAGTGATATGTATCCTGCTGTCAGTGTAAAAGGAGATGGCGAATGTTTATTAATTTTTGATGGAACCAACTTTTCCTATCCACCAATATCAAACAAATTTAAAATGATAGTTTGTGCAACAAGTTTGATATAAATTTTTGAATTACAATTATAATTATCTTTCATATTAAAAATATATATAATAATATTGGAAAGTTATTTCAATTCCATGTAATATTTCGATATAGCATATAATTTTGATAATATTGATCGGAAAAATAAAGTTAATTCATTATTTTATTTATATTATATATTATTATCTATTATTCATGTCACATAAACCAAATTAAAAACTGTTTCGAAATGAGGGAGCTTTTCTAAGTTTTTTATTTTTTCCCATATGTTGTAACCACTCAACTTTATTTATTAGTTTTATTTAGAAATATTTTGATTCTAAAATAGCAGTAAAATTAATCGTTAAAATAGTGTTAATTCATTCATTCAATGCCGTAAGTGAAAAATGCCTTAATAACACTTACAAAAGAACAACCATAAAAAATCAAAAATTATATGTACATGATTATCCTTGTGGAATAGTGTATGAAGACTTTTTGACAAAATGGATTCTACAAATTTTAATCCTATTTATTTGATTTCAATAATACTTTTGCTAACAAAAATCCTGTTGCAGTGAAAATTGTTGCCAATAATACATAATTAAGATATGAATCATTGCTTTTATTGACTGATCCATTTGACTCATTCTGAATAGAAGGTAATGGATCAGATTCTTTGATACTCACACTAGTGATTTTCGTTGAAACTAACTCTAAATCTTGTAACATTTTAAAAGCAACAAAATGAGCACCTCTTTCACCTAAATTCTCAACTTTAACAGCATAAACTGGAATATCTAATAGCATAGGACTCACACGACCCTAAATTGTAATATAATCATCATAAAAATAAGAAATGAAATTTGAAAATATTGATATTATTTTACTTTATCTCGAAAAGCATTAATGAAAGGTCCATTAGGAGCAGCTATTAAATGCATGTTTTTAGGAGTCAGACCACCAGTTAGATACAAGCCTAATAGTACAAAATTATTCATATAATAATAATATTTTCTAATCATAAAACAATTCTTATATGAATTATAGTTACCTCCATATGGTAACCATTTCAATGCAGCAACACCTGCTTCAGAGCCATATGCCTATAATATCATAACCGAATCAAAATTATATTATACAAAATTATACAAAAATACTTACCGTAATAAATATTTCCATCGTTAATGAACAGAGCTCATTCTGTGGATTGGCAGCTATTATTTGTCCTTTCAGATCTTTGCTTTCATTAATCTTAAATATGAAAAATTTACAAAATAACGATAATACATATGAAGATATGTTTCATTTAACCTTTTGGTTCAAAATTGGATCGACTAGTTCTGCATGTTTACTTGCAAGATATTCATAAATCTAATAAATAATAATTACAAATATTTTAAATTTTTATAATAATAATAATAATAATACTTATGAAATGTGATATTTACATTGGCTAATCCTGTTCCTGATACTACTCTTTCCACAGAAATTCGATGTCTATGAGAGAACTTCTCTTTCAAATATCTTAACATTCCGATTTCAATCTAATTAAAATTTTAACATACAAACTACAATTAGAATTATTCTTAACCATTTGAAAATTTAATAATAATTTTTCACCTCAGTTCTTGGTGCAAATTCAGCATGTCCACCTTCTGAAGGAAAACATTGATATGTTCCATTACTGGTTGGAGTTAAAAAGCATTGACCTAATCCTGTGCCAGCACCAATACAAGCAATTGGTAGGTTTGGATTTTTCTTTCCTTCTTGCAACACATTATATTCATCTTCTTTCAATGTTAATAATCCATAACCAACAGCCAAAAAGTCATTAATAAGTTTCACTTCTTTAATACCAAATTCTTTTGCTAAACTTTCTCCAATTATTGACCAAGATTGCTTATTTGTAAAGCTCACAGAATTATAACTCACTGGACCAGCAACGGCAAAGCAAGCCACTTCCGGTAAAGTAGTAAAACCAGAATCTTTCAAAAATCGAGACAGTACACTTTCAAATGTAGGAAAGTTTTCATTTTCATATTTGATGCTCACAACAATTTTCCCTGGTATTCTAAAATTTAATATAAAAACTGGAGCAATTACAATTCTACTAATTATATTATAATAAACCCCTAATTATAATTATAAGCTGATAATTTTTTACTAATTACAATAGCAAAAATATTGTGTAAAACTTACTGATCTCCATATTTGAGGGGAGTAGAAAGCGTATGAATATCAATTGGGGTGTCTGCTAAGAAGAATCTTGTGTTTGTACCACCAATATCAGCCCCGAGAATTAACTAGTTTTATTAATTATATTATTATTGGGCTTATAACCAGATATTATGATGTAATTGGTTATAAAGCAGGATTGAATTGCATATTTTATGAGTCTTGATGCATATATACTGAATAAAATAATAACAAATTATAATTACTTTTGTTATTTTAATCTTACCTTTCCACTTATCATTCCAAGCTCAGTCCAATAAACTTCTTTATTTTGTCAAATTTCTTACAGCAGCTAGCTCTAAAATCGGATAATTTATTATAAATGACTCAAATCCGCTTCATTCGGAAATCCGGTTGTGAATGGATGGATGAATTATTGATGGGGTTTGCAGGAGTCCGGCGATTTGCGGGGGAGGGGTTTCTTGCGGGGGTTGTAAAAAAATTCAAATATACAAAAACATAACCAGATAAGTTAACTTTAACTAAATTTTAGCATTATTTTGTAATTGATTATGTCACAATTGATATCAAGCAGTCAATATGAAGCTCTCAAAAATAGAGTTAATGATTTACACTAGAATTGATATTTCTACAGTAATTTTGTGAAGGTAATTAATTCCAAATAATGTAATTATTATGATATATGCATCAATACAACTAAGTACAATCAATACTTAAATTATTTTTTGATACGTCAATTATCATCTTGTAGGATATACAGTATATGGCAAGGAAATCAATAAGCCTTTGATAAGTTGCCCAAAAGTAACCAATGGTAAATTTGTTTCGTATTACTACGGCTCTAAATCACCAGTTGCTAATCACCCAGACTTGAGATGTTCGTTCAAGATAAACTTTAATAAAAGTCAATCGAGCAATAATTGTTTCTGTTTAACTGAAGCTGTATTTGAACATGGATTTCAATATGAAGAGAATGATGCTACTAATAATAATTTGAAAGTTAGAGTTATTGAAAAGAACTGTTATGGTTTCTATAAACCTTCTGCTAAAGCTATGATTGGACATGCCTCAAATGCAACTAATTTCACATTCTAAAAGTGGTTATAAGAGACTTGTATGTAATACAGGTACCTGGGGACCTGTGGTAGTTGAATAATATATATATTTTTAAAAGAATACTGGAATAACTGGAATAATAAAATAATTAATGAGGGGATGACAAAATGCAAGCAGATATGATTATTTATTATGCAAATTTAAAAAGTTTCAAATCCAGAAGTGAGTTGACGGCAAGTACGGCAAAACTTAGGCCACGGTTGATTAGTTATTATTTTGAGTTTAACTTTAAAAAGTTAAAAGTAATTGCGACATTTTTAGTTCAAATAAATGAATCTCATCATAATTGCTTTCTTACAATTCAAAAATCACATGAATCCGTCAAGGAGCATTAAGCACAACATAGATGGAGATGTATTGGTATTCAGGCTAGTGTGAATGGAAACATGAATGGTGATATACTTGGAAAAATTGTTAATGGAAATATCGTTGATGATATACAGTAATTGAAACAATTAATGGTAATGTGATTGACAGCATAAATGGTTATGTAACTAGAGCTGTAAATGGTTCATACAATAATAAACGGAAGTAGAATCACTACCATAAGAATGTTACGAGCCTCTATATCAATATTTAGCCAACATACTGTACCCTTTCTTGTTAAAGGCCAACTTGTATTTGTCAAAATCAAATAATCGCCAATAAGTATTTAAAACTATGAATATTGTTTTGATTCATAATTGCAAAGAATTTATATATATATAGTGTAAAGCATTAAGTAATACTATGGTATATTCATATGAATTGTTCGAAATTGTGTACAAGCAATAAATCAATCAATCAAATATTTTTTCAAAGACAATACAACATAATTGATGATTAATAAATAATGGTCATTTGTAATTATTTCGTAATTATGAATGTAATTAAATTTAATCTACCCATCAGCCACTTTCTCTGAACACTTATGATATTTTGTTCCAGTAACACCTGGATTTGTTAGCATAAAATAAAATCGACTCTTTGTGATGAAAATTAATTATGATTCAATTATACAAACAATAAAATTAATATGAAATAAAACATTTATTAAAATATTAAACTTTAATTCATTCCGTCAGTAGTAGGATTCAAATTTCTTGCATAATATCGCGAATTCATATAAAATTATTACCAATCAAGCGTAATTTAACTTAGTCACTGCTCATTTTGGTGGAGTCGAATTGTTTACTCATAGTACTTTATAGTATGATAACAATTAATATTAATCGCTGTCAAGATCTTTGGTATGGCATAGAATGGTCATTTTAATCAAGAATGAATTCTTCTAATGGTACATCGTTGAATGGGTTGAATCTAGTTGAACTATCTTATTAACTCATGTTATTAGTACTAGAGCCAATTTTTTGGTGACGACTAACTAACTAAATATTAGAAAATAATTTGTGTTAAGTTACAAATGTACATACTTATACAGTAAACAAGAGAAACACCAAATAATTGATCGATACTTCATACATATTATTATAAAGAATAGTAAAACTAATAAATATTATTATTTTTTCAGAAAGCTTTCAGCTAACTTCATGACTTTGAATCCGACAGGCACAGGAGCTTCAAACACATCACCAGTTTTAGAAGATTCAATCACTGCAGCTAGTCGTGTGCCTTGATCTATCGCACGCTTTGCATCAAGTTCACCTGCTTCTTGTGCTCCACCAATCAGAAATACTTTTTGTTTACTATTTTTTGATAATGGCTCAAATAAAGTCTTAAGTGACTCTTGTCCAGCACATGTAATAACTGTATCAACAGCAAGAGTTGAAGTTTTTCCATCTCTTTCAATTACTAACCCTTCATCATTAATCTCAACGTACTTGCAGCCTGAGATTTCTTCAACATGTCTTTTCTTCATCGTTGAACGATGAATCCAACCTGTTGTTTTACCCAAACTTGCTCCAAGCTTCCCTGTTTTCCTTTGTAATAAATAGACTTTACGAACTAATTCTTCAGATGATGACTTTTTTGACAAAATGCCACCGCTGCTAACAGTTGAGTCTAAGTTCCATTCTTTCATAAAAGTCTCAACTGCTGATTGATCTAGCTTAGGGGCTGGCAATACTTCGTCAGCATTGTGACTAAATGAATGTGTGATGTAATCAGCAACATCAAAACCTATTCCACCAGCTCCAATTATTGCAACACTTTTCCCAACTTGAGCATGATTTCTGAGTACATCAACATAAGATAATATTTTTACACGATTTGTTTTTTGTGGAATCTTCACTTGTCTTGGTGTGACACCTGTGGCGATCACAACTGCATCGAAATCTAACAAATCCTTATCAGAAACCAAAGTATTCAACTTCACATTAACTTGAGTTAGTTCCAATTGTTTCTTGAAGTATCGTAATGTTTCATAAAATTCTTCTTTACCTGGGACCATTTTTGCCATATTAAATTGGCCACCAATCATTGCATCCTTTTCGAAAAGTGTTACATTATGCCCACGAGACGCTGCAGTCGTCGCGCAAGCGAGTCCTGCAGGTCCAGCACCAACAATAGCAATATTTTTAATTTGATTAGGTGGTACTTGTGTGATCAACAACTCATTCTCATGTGCAGCTCGCGGATTCACTAAACATGAAGCTTTCTTATTCACAAAAATATGATCTAAACAAGCTTGATTACATCCAATACAAGTATTAATAGCATCAGCTTCATTATTCATCGCTTTCAAGACAAAGTTAGGATCAGCAAGGAAAGGTCGTGCCATGCTCACCATATCTGCTGAACCGCCAGCAAGAATATCCTCAGCAACTGACGGTGTATTTATTCGATTTGTTGTGCATAAAGGAATATTCAGACCTTCATTCTTAAGCTTTTTAGTAACCCAAGTGAAAGCACCTCTTGGCACCATAGTAGCTACATAATTATAAATTGAAGATAACTAATATGTAATAATTTACGTAAATATAATGATGAGTACCTATGGTTGGAATACGAGCTTCATGCCATCCGATACCAGTATTGATAATACTAGCACCAGATTGTTCTATTAATTTAGCCAATTCTACGATCTCTTCCCATGAGGATCCTTCATCTACCAAATCTAACATGGATAATCTGTAAATGATAATAAAATCTTTTCCAACTGCTTCTCGTACACTCTTCACGATCTCAACAGGCAATCGAATACGATTGGCATAACTTCCACCCCATTCATCAGTGCGCTTGTTAGTTTTCTTCACAATGAATTGATTAATCAAATAACCCTCAGAACCCATGATCTCAACTCCATCATACCCAGCTTTTTTCGCTAAGACGGCACATTTTACAAAATCAGCTATTGTAGACTTTACTTCAGCAGAAGTCAGCTCTTTTGGAGTGAACCAACCAATTGGTGCTTTAATCGGAGACGCACTGACTGCCCAAGGATGATAAGCATATCGACCGGTGTGTAAGATTTGCATCGCAATCCTTCCACCATTCTCATGTACTGCAGCTGTTACTATTTTGTGATGATCAGATTCCGAATCGGTCGACATTTTGGCAGCCCCAGGATAACCTTTACCAGCATCATTTGGAGATATTCCACCAGTTACAATTAAACCAACTTGACCTTTGGCTCTTTCCGCGTAAAATGAAGCCATGTCTTCTAGAGTGCCTTGTTTGAATATTCCACCTGCAGGCTCTTCCAATCCAGTGTGCATAGAACCCATCAAAACTCGATTTTTTAATACAACATGCCCAAGATCAAGGGGTTCTAATAACTTTGGATACGGATTGATAATTTTATTTTCAGTGGAAAAGCTTAAAACAACAGACTTATAGATGTCTTTTCGAAATTTTGTCCACTGAACAATTCCACTTCCGTTTAATGACTGATGCACTTTTCTAAACCCAACAATTGAACGCATTCTTAATATCTCGCTTTTAAAGAAGCAATGATGCAATGATGGTGTGATATATGAAAATATGTCGTTGCTCGTTAAATGTTACTTTATTATTAAAAAAAATATACAGTAAAACAATATAAATATAAATACTGTTCAGTATGTCAAGCCAAAAAGTGATCAAATGAAACAATTGTATTTATTATTCAACATTATTCAATTGTATTTTTTTGTATTTATTATTTATTAATAATGCGCATTCCTTTCTTTCAACGAAGAACAACCAACTTCAACATAGTTCAAGATAATATCATGATTTAGTTCTAGATTGTTTTTAGTAACCGTTCAAAAAAATAAATTGTACGTAGTTTCAATCGAATAATGCGAAGTACAGTTAAGTCAATGAGTAGTAATGTGTGCGAAAGAATAAAGAATAAATCTCTTATTATCTCTATTCAAATTGAACCATAAAATCACAAAACACCTCAAAATTTTAAAATATACGTTATCAATGAGTCAATGAGTAATAATTAAATATTAACAATGCGTCAAGTGGCAATTCTTCCTTCTGGTTGTCAGGTTTTGTACAAAGGTAATATTCTATTTTTCGACGAAGAGCGATTTTTCTATGCATCCACACTTGCAGTATACATATTCAACTCGAAGACATTTATATTAGAAAAGATATTATCGTTGAATCAACGAGCAATAACTTCAATAAGCTTATCTCCACATGATCGTAACTTATTGGTAATAAGTGGTCTGGATGGAACTCTTTGCTTGTGGAAAATCCAAGAAGAAGAAATTGTATGCAAAGTAGCAATGAATGGTCCAATAATTGTTGCATGGAATCCTTTTTCTGCTAATCACTGCGGTATTGTTACAACAGAATCAATTTTAAGGTTTTGTCATTGGTAAGAATTCATGTTTGATATAAATAATTGTTGAATCATTCGTTTTTTGAATTTTAACAAAGGGATGTAACAAAAGCGACTGTATCTGCATCAGTTACTGAAATCTTTTCACTACGATCAGATTCACTAAAAGTATCGGTTGCAAGGTATTTAATCATTGATTTTTCTACTACAGAATATTAACGCCTATTTTATTTTTAATTATTAAGATGGAATACACATATCACTGGTCAAATGGCAGTTGGATGCAGTAGTAGTATTGTCTTTATATTTGATTATGTGAAACGATCACAAATCAGTCTTCATGTAAAAGATCGTACAAGTCCAGTTGTGGATTTACAATGGGACCGTCTATCTTCAATTTATCTTCTGGTTGCATATCAATCATTCATTTCATTATGGGATGTTGAATCAAAATCTGAAATTCACACTTTTGAAAAACAAAATGTTCATATTACATCAATAGCATGGATGGATTGGACTGCTGGTAATTTTATATCAACAAACTCTAAAAATGGGAATTTCAAAGTTTGGAATGCCTCCCAAAAACTTCCTTTAGAGACGATGACAGTAACGAATGAAGGAATCAGTTCTCTTTATTTTTCAATGGGTAAAAAACGAGTCATATGTGCATGTACTGATGGAAGTGTTTGTATTTATAATATTCAACGAAAGAAAATTGAATATAAGTCATCAGCTGGACATACAGAAACTATTTTTGATTGCAAATTCTCACCTTCTTCTCCGAACTTATTCAGTACTGTATCCTATGATGGTACAGTTAAACTTTGGAATACTACTGATTTAAGTTTAAAGAAAACATTTTATGGGACAGGAGAAGTTATTTATTGTTGTGATTGGTCACCAAGATCTAATTATATTGTTGGTAGTAATGCAGGTGGAATGATCATTATTTGGGAAGCTGAGTCAGGACATGAAGTTAACAGATATCTTCATCATTCAAAAGCTTCATATTGTGTTGCATGGAATAAATCATTAAGTGATAATTACATTGCTTCAACATCTGCAGATAATACATTAGTAATTATGAGTGTCACAAATGACCTAGAAAATCCTCATATTTTATTAGGATCACGTAAAAAACAATATGATATTCCATATTCTATTGCAACGCCTGAAATTATATTTCGTGTCTTTCATCCTGGTCCTGTGTTTGGTTGCGCTTGGTCAATTACTCATACTCCTATTATTTCTACTTGTTGCTCCGATGGAAATATCAGAATATTTAATCATTTGCTGAAAGTTCCGTTGATTTATATTCTGCAAGGTCATACTGCACGAGCCTTCAGTTGTGCTTGGTCACCAATTCTGAATGGACTTTTAGCGACAGCATCTGATGATAATTGTGTTCATATTTGGAAAATAGACCTTTCTGATGCTTTAACGAAAGAAGTAGTTGATAATCAACCAATTGTGAAGAATCCTTTAACAAGATTAGTTGGACACACTGGTAATGTCCGTGCATTAGCTTGGAATTATGAACATGAAACTTTTCTCATGTCTGGTTCCTGGGATTCTACTATTAGGCTTTGGGATACTTCCACTGGAACTTGTTTGTATGTCGTGTCAGATCATGTGGCGGATGTGTATGCTATTACCTCACACCCAGAGAGGCCATTTATGTATTTGTCATGTTCACGTGACACTACAGTGCGTGTTTGGGAGTTAAGAGGATTATTTGCTAGATTACGCATTAATGCAGTATGGGATTGCTGTTTCGATCGAATTATTGTGAATGATTCCTCTATGAATAGTCCTGCGAGAAGCTCTCAGCCAGTCTCTATTCTGAAAGAATTGATGTCAAGTGCATCATATAAACTCGTGACTGACCTCTCACCTAATCTATCAGGTTATATAAGTTCTAAATTGAATGAAACACTCTCAATCATTGCTTCGACATATAATAATCAATCGAATAATAATAATAATGATAATAATAAATTATCGAATTTGTTGTTCGGTGATAAATCAAGTGATTTCACAGTCTCATCAAGAGATGCATATGATAGTCCTATCTCTATAAAAGTTTCTCAAAATGAACTAAAGCAATCCTCGAGGAAGTATAATATTCCACCCGATAAACTGTCATTAGCAATAAAATTTTATAAAATTTTCAGTTTTTTTGGAGGCACAACAGCAGGTTGTATGGACATATGGGAGAATGCCATCACAATCTTAGCAGAAAAACAAGAACAAAGCACAACACTTCTTAATTTACATATAGGCTCTATGTCACCAACTTCTCCAAATAAATCTGTTACTCTTGTTTCGAATTCATTAGTTTCTCAATATTGGCTTCGTCCGATTTCTACACGACAGATCATACATGAAGATGAATTATTAGAAACTATTCGATCAGATTTAAGAAAAATTGAAGCATCTTCTAAAGCTATATCAAAACGTAAAACAGATATATCGATTAAAACAGAAGATAAACTCCGGGAAATGGCATTATCATATGCTCGAATCGGTGATTTTGCGAAATATTGTATGATTATGATGGATATTGGGGATTGGACTGCTGCATTAGCTATGGCACCTAGTGTATCAATGGAATATTGGAGAGGATTATCGAATAATTATGCTCAGCATTTAATGATTAATTCTTCAGAGGAATGTATACCATATTTGTTAGGTACTGGGAAAGATGCTGATGCAGTTGATTTTTATTTGAGAAGACAAGACACTTCCAATGCAATGCTAATAGCGAAAATGTCAGAAAAAAGAAATGATTTAATACCGGATTATCGTATACTACGTGATGACATTCAAACAGATAATCAAATAAATAATCAAGATAATGAACGCTCATTAGCGTCTGTCTTATCATTGAGTAATATCATCGTTGCTAATAATAATAATAATTATTATAATAATAAAACAAATTATGATTCCAATAATATATATGTACGTGAAAGAACCGAGCGAGAAGTCGATGATTCTCGTATGATCATTCGAGCTGTTTCAGCAAGTGCAGGAAATATGTTTTTACAATCTGCTAAGCCATTATTAGCTGCTGCTCAATACATGGCTGTACAAGATGTAGAATCAGCTATTATTATTTTAACAAATAATTTTGAATATGATTTTGCTTTTGCATTAGCATTATGTTTCGATTTAGATGTGAAAAATATTATTTTGGATATGTCTGATATGTGTGGTTGCCTAAATGCCATACCATTAGCATTAGATATGTTAGAAACAATTGAAGATTCTGAGGTTGAGATCGGATTATTTATGGCACGGTATTGCTCTGATGCAACTGCTAAAAATATAATACAAGAAAGAAATTATCAGAAAACGTTCAGTCAATGGTTAGCATATGCACAAGAAGAAGAAGAAATTGGCAGTGATGTGAATGCTGTGATCGGTTATATTAATGGTAGAAACCATATGAATGCTGTTATTATTGGATTAAAATACTTGAAAAAACATATTAAAGAGCCATTTGATTTGACATCATCTACTAAAAAATTATTTAGAATTTTAAAATATATAAAAGCAAGTTTATTAGAAAGCTTAGATAAGGAGTTATTTTTATGTTATATGTTATGGTATGCTGCGCATGATGCGATGTCATTAGGTCTATGGGAGACAGGTTGTGGGATGTTGAAGATATTAATGGAACAGTTAGGTCATGTCGATACAAGTGACTTCTTGTTGACTGTTGAAGATGTTACATATCAATTATTATTTTTTCATATTACATGTGGAGATCATGTCTCGATTGGATTAATGGAAGATATTTTGAAAGCAAATGATAATAATAATAATAATAATAATAATAATAGTCATAATAATAATATAAAAGATTCTTTGAAAACCATTTTAAATTTAATGAAAGATCCTTCTATAAATCAATTAACAGAGAATATTTCATATATGCCAGTTTCATTGAGGTCGAATCAACTGAATCATTCAAATCATCAATGGGGTGCTAATACTGCTACTATTATCAGGTATCAACGATTTCTGAGTCAGTATGATTATTCATGCTAACTTATTATTATAATTTTTGAATTTAGAGAATTGCAACGATTAAGTGAAATGTTATCATTACCTTCTCTTCAATCGATTCATTCGAAAAAGTCTGATCGACATTATGGCTCATCACGTCATCGATCATCAGAATTAGATTTCATCACAGGACTGAGCTATCAACACTCATCCACACTACAGGTGAATCACAAATGAGAACCACTCCATCTGATATTTTATAATCATTATTTTATTTTATGATAGGGCTCACTTCTTCCTGCTGCGAATCAACAATTGAAATCTCAACAATCAATTGTGACTGGAAAGAAAATCCAAGGATCAGCAATCGAAATTGGTGATTCTAAGAAATATATGAGTGTGAATGAGGCTATTTGTTGGAGAAGAACAAATCCTTTTTCTCCTCTTATGAATGGAGACTTGTTAATTCCATTCTAAACCTTCATTTCTTTGTGTTGTTTATCTAGATGATTTTTTTCTATGCTTCCTGTATACTTCCAGTATAATTTCTCGAAAATGTTGAGTTGAAACAAATAACGTTATGATAGTAGATTTAAACATTTTTTTGTTAACTCATAATCAACTAGTCTTATTTTAATTATCAACAAGTCGGAAGTAGTCAAGCGATAATAAATACTTCCTCCGTTTCGTTTACGGACGTTTTTGGCTGGAAACGACAGTTTTCCGACTAGAAACAGCCACCTGCTGTACACCGGGTCAAACAAGTAACAAATCAATCACATCAATTAATCGAAACAAGAGGAAAAAGCTAAAAAATCAGACCAGGAAAAAGCTAACTTATGCTCAATCGCTTCTTCATCATTAAATCATCATAAACTGCAACTACTTCTCCCAAAACCGTTTTACATTATCGAAACTGCCCTTGTTAATAACAACAATTGCAGTTACTTGAATCATTGATTATGAATATTATAAATGAAGACAAATCACATATGAAGTGTATATGAAATGGTGGTTAATATTTTTATACTCCATTCATAAATAAGTCGGTAAAGGGTTAATCTCAAAACCATAGGCATGAAACGAGATCCAAAACTTGAAATATCAATATCATTTGATGAATATCAATCGTATTATTCTTATAATTTACGTTATAGTCATCTATTATTAAATCTTTATAGTTTACAGTTTATAAATATATTTTCTTGGATATGTCATCTTCAGGTAAATATGCGATAAATATTTCAAGTTTGCTTTGATTGAACCACACAACTGTTTTGTTATGGATCATAAAAATCTTCACATTTGAACGTTGTTTATATTTAACAAAGTAGCTTAAATAATTATGAAAGAGATGTTGATGATACGATCTGTTTACTGTGGTGCTACGAAATTTATCATAATGCCACTGCACCACAAATTCCAAAATTTATGATACAAATCAATAAAGAAGACTGTTTCTCTAATTTTTCTCTTATTTCGATTAAATAGCAACAAGTGCGCAAAGCAAGGATGGTGGATCGGCTGAAAAAGATATTAAACAGACCAGAAGGAGATTGTCGGTTATGAGTGATAACAAACTTGTTGAAGGTTTTGATTCAGTTAATTTGGAAGATGAAGCAGAGGTATAGTACAGCAATACATGAGCAATATATTATTAATATTTTAAATTTATTTTAATATGTTTATTTGTGATATTAGACGGAAAATGTAGCAGCTGCTGCTTCAACTGGATTTATAGTGAACTCATATGGGGGTTACTCCAAAAAAGGTTACGCACCATATAATCCAAAGAAAAAGAACCAAGATGCTTTGATTATGGCTGAAGATTCTAAAACTCGCAGTTTATTTTTTTGTGTTATGGATGGACATGGTGAAGATGGTGACAAAGTCTCACAAAGCATCAAATCGAAGCTTGCAACTTACTTGTTCAAACATCCTAGTTTTGGGACTGATATAAAAGCAGCATTAACTGATGTGATAGCTCGTTGTGAAACTGAAGTGTTAAGAGGTATTAAAATTAAGATATCCGGGATGGATAAATTCTTTTTATATTTACTTTTTATTGACATAAATTGTCTGTTTTTCTCTCATAGATTCCTCAATTGAAACCGATTTCTCAGGAACTACTTTCACTTGCGCTGTGATTAGAAATAACAAGTGTGTTATGGCTAATATTGGAGATTCTCGAACATCTTTAGCATATAGAAATGGTAATTCTGTCTCTGCTGTTGCTTTGACAGTCGACCATAAGCCAGACTTACCACAAGAAAAGGTAACAAAATATCATTTTTCTTTTGAGTTTTTATACGAAAATTATCTTAAAAATAATATTTTTAAACTCTAGGCCCGTATTGAAGCCAAAGGAGGACGTGTATTTGCAGTGGAATATGATGATGGAGTTGATGGACCTGCCAGAGTGTGGCTTGGACATATGGATGTACCAGGCTTAGCAATGAGTCGCTCACTTGGCGATGCTGTTGCTCACTCAGCTGGAGTATCATCTGAACCAGATTTTGTTGAGTATGACTTCAGTCAAGATCGAGATGATGTTATACTAGTGATGGCTTCAGATGGGTTATGGGAATTTATGTCTAACCAAGAGGTGATGGACATTGCATTCAACACCACAGAGCCTCGTTTTGCTGTTGATAGACTTATTAGTGAGTCAAATGAAAGATGGATGCGTGAAGAGCAAGTTATTGATGACACAACTGTGTGTGTCGCATTCCTTGGAAACTTTGGTGCTGGATCAAGCCCACCTCCTACCGGATCTAAATAATAATCATATAATTATAAGTGTATGCATGGGATGTCAGGATGGGTTGTATAATAATAACATTTTGAGAAATTTTACTCAATATTTCAAAGATATAATTTATTCTTTGATTTTATGAGTAGGTTTTATAGATTCGTTGTTTTTTCATTTCCATCCATTCATTTATATATTACATAAGTTATTCATTATTCCTAAAACACAATTATTATAAACTCCTTTAAAATTCTAATTATCACATCATATCGTCTCATACCATCTAATTTATCATTAAATTATTGCCGATCATTTCATAGATCTCAATAACATTATCACTTCACACATTCCTATCATGTCCTTATTATACACCCAATCCTATCATATCCTTACTTATTATTAATCAAATAATGATGAAAATAATATCATCCAATGAAATAAAAATATTAGTATTAAAAATTACAACAAAAATAATCATTTTATTTTAATTTATGATTTGTAGCATTTGGTAATTGCTCCTTTCTTAAATAAATAAATGACTCAGATTAACTATGTGATAATTAGTTACTGTTTGGTACACATGAAACTATTAATGTTCGATTATTGTTAATGTAAATCATCCAAGAAAAAAATTATTATTTTTTATTATATTTTTAAGCATTGGTTAATAAATTCATATTTTTGATCACATTTTATTTCCAACTACTGACGTTACACAACTAATGGCGACAAGTTTGCTTCAGAGTTAGGTAAACATACATTTTCCTGAGTTCGTAAACGATTTAATGAATAGCAATGGTAATTGTAATTGCATTAGCTTTACAGTAGTAGTGTTCATAAATTGTATTATTAATTAAATGATGTTACATAGTCAAGAATCAACATTCAATTGACAGCTGTGAAATCCATCTTTGCCGTAAGTGATATAACTGTAAGTCCATCTTTACCGTAAATGATCTAACTGTAATTATGATAATTGAGTTGTTGTCTAATATTAACCAGCAGCAGTATTGAGTAGAAATGATTCAGAAAAAAACAAAAGCTAGTAAGTATTGAGTATAATTGTATGAATGGATGGATGATTAATCAAGTTCGTTCTATGCTAGCTTAAATGAGTTTGAGTAAAATCAAAAAAAAAGTTTGCATTCGAGGGAAAGAAAGTTTAGTTTTTTATACTGTAAAAAGAATAGAATAATGTTTCGGGTAAAATCCAATCATAACATTATTACAGCATATATTGTGGATTCATAGCATTTCATAAAAACTGACTATTTTCAAACTTTCATACTTCCAGTAAGGAAATTATACGTTATACGCTAAATAAATGAGAAATTGAGAACATTTCTTACAGTCTTGCGCGAGCCCCACCTGCACTAGAGTATTTCCTAAAAATAAAAATGAGTAAATATTAATTAATTATTTCAGAATATCACAACTTCCAATTTGAGAGATTATAATATACCTCATGAAATTCTTGTGGAAACTAGTGAATCTATTGATAATATCATCAAATTTATCTTCTGCAGGCTATAAAAAAAAATTAGAATAAAATAATAATATATCAATATATTATTTTTTAAATTCTTACTAATATTGTTGTTCGAATGTGAAATGTCCCTGGAGCTTGTCTGAAACCACTTCCAGGGACACACGATAACCCGGTTTCTTCTAATAATTCCAAACAATACATCACATCAGGATCTTTTCCTTTGGATTTCGCAGCTTCAATTGCAGCAGGTGGGAGAGTAATTCGTGGAAATGAATACATAGCACCTTAAAACATGATATTATTACATAATATGTCCATTCATTCATTTTAATTGTTTTTCTTACCATCAGTTTCTTGACATACAACTCCTTCTAAAGAGTTGAATGCATCTGTAATCATACGTGCACGTCTTTTTAGTGATTCAATTAACGAATCTTTCTCGCGTTTGTACTGTTCAAATGAATAATCGCCTGGTTTAGGAGGATTCACCATCAATCCTAATGCAACCTGTCCAGGCACGTTTGGACAAAGGTTAATGGAGGCGGTTTTGTATATTTCATCAACAGTATCTGGATCAAAATTTAATAGTTCCATGTAACCACCTCTCAATCCACATTCGCCGTAAGCACCTTTGGAAACGGTATGAAATGATGCCAGTTCAACACCAGTCTTGTACGGTGCAGGCATTTTACTTAACACTTTTCTCGCAGAAATAAATGGTAGTTGCCTATTATAAATGTTTTCTTGGTAGACTTCATCAGCACAGACAACTAATTTGTTATCATAACAAAATTTCAGTAAATCATGTACGTTCTGTTCAGTTAAACATTGACCGGTTGGATTGCCAGGGTTGATGAAGACCAAAGCTCGGCATAATATACCCTTCACGCGGGCTTCATCAATTGATCGTTGAAGTTCTGTGAAATTAAGGGCCCATCCATTATCTTCATCTAAATAATATGGCACTAGTTCTCCACCATACAATGCAATAGATGCTGAGTATAATGGATACTGTGGAATAGGTACTAGCACTCCATCTGTTGGACCGCGAATCATCGCATATAGTAACATGCGAGCGCATTCACTTGCACCATTTGAAATAAATATATTATCAATATCACATGGCATACCACTTTGGGTTTCAATAAAATTTGCAATTTCTTGGCGGATGTAAGGATTTCCTTTCGAATCGGTGTATGCTCCAACTCCACCTTTTATGTTGTGAAGATAAAGTTTCGCACGTGCAATAGCATCTGGAGGAAACATAGTATTAACTTGAGGATGTTCCAACAAAAATGGGGCCATCAATAATGACATTACTTGTCTTCCAAAAGTAAGTGGGACTTGTCCTAGTGCTTGAGGATTGCCAACATTGGTGTAAATAACTTCTTTACCTATAATCAGTAGAATACTATAAGTCTTAACACAATAACAAAGTAATTCAAACTTTAATTTCAAATGATATTCGTGATTTCAATGTACCTTGTTTGGTGCGTTCAACTGCTGCTAGATATATTTCACCACGAACGTCGTAACGACATTTCAATACGTTTTCATTGATATTTTCAATAGTTAATAACTTTTCACGACTTGCAGCAATACGACTGGTCATTCTCGACAATGCAACAAGATAAGCTGTTTGTAAACACTGCAAGATCAAAAGATTGTACGTAAAGTTGTATGTGTTGTTGTTTCTTCCGAACGAATTCAGAATTCCAAAAAATATCTGAAATCGTCACAGCAGGACTTGAAAATGTTAAAAAGAACTAGAAAAACGTACTTCAACATTTTTTTAAAAAATATTTGAAAAGATTGAGTTTTGCAAATCTAATAAATAATAGGAATAAAATGGAATCAAGCAACAACCTCGCGATGTACAGTATATTATCCCAAAGGATATGCGTGCGATGTTTTACCAATTATATTTGTATTTGATAATTATTTAAAGGCATAAAGCTTTCTTTTTGAAAAGGAAAATTACAATTTTTTTGGAAACATAGGTGTGGACGTTTGGACCGGCGGTTCGTTCAGTACAGTTTTTTGGCCATATAACTTTATACCGTATACCGTATCTTTGATTCATATAATAATAATATCTCTTCTGTTATTTTAATTTTACATACAGTAGATCTGTAGCAAAATAAACCTGTTGTAGATTAAATGGAGAAAGTTTGACTATTAAAGCCAGACAATTTGGTTAGTTATGAAAGAAGGTAATGAAAACATGAATACATGAATACTAAATACTAAATACCTACATTATTTACTAAAATTTTGGTTTGATTGATATCATTATTTTGTTATCATCTTCATTCGTTGATGAGAGAGTAAATTATTAATCCTGTTAAATTCATTGGAGTATTGGAGTGTGCGCAAGAAAAGAATGAAAATTAATATTCGTAAAAATTATACAGGCGATTTTGGATGAAATCGGTCAATTTGATAGCAATTAATCACGCGAATGATGGTTTATTAAAAAATTACTCTTTATTTATTCCAGTTATGGAACACATAACGATTCAATTGATCACCCGACTCATCATAAAAATAATAATTTGATTATATTGATGATATCATGATAACAGTTATTCTATGTGGGTTCTCTATTATAATGATATAGTATTTTCAATTTATAATAGACGGAGACAAGATCAGCTTACAGAGATTTTAAAATAAAAAAGGTGTTTTGATTTTGTTCTTATAAGAATAATATGAAGCAATTATATTTAATGGGATATTATTAATTTATCAAATAGAAGACTCACACATCAACTATAAGGAATATGAATTGGAATAAAGGTGACCTCTACTTTGTAATATTCATCGTCTCATGTTTGATCTAAGAAACAATACAAATCATAATCTGCTGAGTCAAATTGAACTAAACGACTAATAATTTCTGCGAAGAGTAATAACAATAATAATAAAAATAATTATTGTACTTCATTCCAAATTGATTTTTGTCAATGAAATGTAGTAATTATGATAAAGTTATTACGGATGTGCGTTGTGCTGTAATACACTGCTAATGCTATCAATCACACATACACTTTCTTCAATTTTATTTATTAAATTTATAAATTTATAGCAATCATTTCATTTATTGTATTAATTTTTTTATTAGGTCAAGAATTGATCGATGCTGCTAGAAATAACAATCTTGAGATAGTAAAGCAGTTACTTGAAGAAGGTGTCGCAATTGATTGCAAAGACGGGGTAGGTATCATAACCGATAACAACAATAATAACTTCAATCCTCATAATTTATAAAACGCTTTATCACACACGATAATCCTATAAATTAACATAGCTTATATTAATCAATATTTTCAAATACCGTGTGATGTCATCTTCGTAGAGCAGGGACTGGGATAATAGTGATAACAGAAGAACAACCTTCTCATTATAATATTATTATGTAGAGTTGAAATAAATATGTTCTTTATTTGAGTCAAATTAAGTTATTCGAGTTAGATTGTTTATTTGTTAATTTGTTTGCTTTTCTTCGTCATTCATATTTTTTTTATAGAATGGTCGAACAGCTCTTTTTATAGCTGCATTGACTGGCAATGATACAATAGTATCTCATCTTATCGATCATGGTGCTGATACAAATAGCATAAATAATGTGAGTAAATGCCAATTATATTTATGAATAATATGATATTAATAAAATAAATATGTATATATACATAATATAATTATGTGATATTTTTTAGATGTGAAATAAATGTGTTTGTTATTTGAGTTAAATTAAGTTGTTCGAGTTGGATTGTTTGTTTATAATTATTTGTCATATTATATTTATTTTGTTTTACAGAATGGTCGAACAGCTCTTTTTATCGCTGCATTGACTGGCAATGATACAATTGTATCTCAACTTATCGGTCATGGTGCTGATACAAATAGAAAAGATAAAGTAAGTAAATGCAACTTATACTTAATTAATAATATGATACAATCAAAATAATTATAATATTAAATATCTTTTTGCTCTTGCGTTTGATGCCATCTTCTTCTCACATAGAACAGGGATGAAGGTTTGGTAAAACCGTCACAACGAAAGCTAACTAGATTCTGTTAAAGCTATTCACTTGTTTTTATCATAGCATGCCTTACCTTATTAACTTCTTGATTTAAACTATAATTCAAAAAAATCAAATACACACAAATTATTTGGTAACTTGGCATCATCTCTATCTATTTGAGTATACGTACAAGATCATTCATTTTTCAATGAGTCGTGAGAAAGGAAAGAGCGAATTGCTACCACATTGATATATTTTCATTTCATTCATTCGTCCATCCAATAACTTCAACATTACATAGTAATAATCGTATTAATTTGTTTGTGTTATGAAGTGATAACAATTTGAGTTTTTTTGTTAATAATTTTGTTGTTGTCACATAGGATGGTAAATCAGCTCTAGATTGGGCGAAGGAGAAAAAAAAGATAAAATTATAAAATTGCTTGAAGAAGCAAGCCAGGTATGATTGGATTCTTAGCATAATAATAACACGATTTTCATATGCAGAGAACCCCTTCGCAAAATAAGCCGAGGCTTCACTTAATATTATTATGCCCCCTATTTTAATTCTCGATCAATAATTCACTTCCTTGAAATCGTGAATCTCAACCACCAATGACTCATGACTTATGATATGAACAGTTACTATTTGCATTCATTACTTAATCCAGTGAGTATTTGCTCAAGTCGTGGTGTGTGATGTACAATTTCGCTTTCCTTCTTTAAAATTGACCAGTGATGATATGGACATTTGCTATTTCCTTTTATTATTTAATCAATCTATCAAGTATTTCATTCATTTTTCATTTGTTATTACCTTAAGTATGTTCTTCAATTTTAATAGTAATAATAATTCGTAATACTTTAAGTTGATCTTTATAGAATGACAAAAAAGTATAAAAGATAATAATATTGATGATTGTTATTTTTTTTAAAGGAAAAGCACAATAAGAGCGCGGCAACAAGCAAGCGCGATGAAAAAAGTCCGACAGCAGCAGCAGATATTAATGGTAACAAGGTATGTCATAATAACGAGAAGTGATAAAATAGTTAGTTAATTAATTAATCGTGTTTTCGAATATTAGTATATGAAATCTTTATTTTTTATCATATAATATAATAATTATACATTAAATGCTTCAAAATATTTTAACTCAACGTTTGGTTCTTTATTTTAACTATTATCGATGATTCTTATTCGCTTATTTATGATAAGGGATATGATGATATTAAGAATAAGGCCGCTCAAGTTACTACTGATCAATCTAATAATAAGAAGGAAGATAGTGATGTTGCTAGAAACGATGAAATTAGTTCAGCTGTAAAAATTGGCTACAAAAAGTGGAATCGGTCAAAAGTATGCTTGGTGGGTGAAGGACGAGCTGGTAAAACAGCCACAGCCAACTCGATCATTGGGTTAGAGTTTAAACAATTTTCTCCCTCAACAATTGGCATAAATGAGATCACATGTGATGTTAAACATGCATATGCCAGTAACGACACAGAAGAAATTTGGATTAAATCGGATAGAGAAGGGAACCAGAAGGAGTTGGAGCAAGCAATTGCTTCCATCATTCTAGAAGAAAGAAAACGACGACAGCAAGAGAACCCTAATAATCAGAATAATTCAAATCTCCCTTCACTAGCAAACAAATCTATTAATCCATTTTTCCAATTTATAAAAAATACTTTTGTTAACAATTCTAAAATGACCACTAAGATAAGTGGTGCTGGCAATGAATCATCTGCCACCAATCCTATAATTGCTATTGCTCCTCGTAGCAAGTCAGCAGCTCCTCCTGTGACAGGATTTGATAATAAGAAGATTATGTCGCTATTATCTGACAAAGCTGATATTTCTGGTGATTTGAAAGTCTCGGTTTATGACTATGGTGGTCAAGAAGTGTTCGCTTCTATTCATCACCTTTTCTTGACCAAATATGGGGTTTATTTTATTGTTTTCAATATGGAGTGGCTGATGAACGATAAGAATGATAATGGCATGATTGCGAAACAGTGTTTGTTATTCATCAAATTCTGGTTAAATTCGATCACCATGCACACTTACTCTGTGAAGGACAATAGCATAGCACCTATTGTATTGATAGGGACGCGAAAGGATAAAGTTTCTAATCATAATGATCATGTACGCATTTCTCAACTGCTCTTTGATACATTCAGCGATAGTATTGCTTGGGGATTTGTTGTCGTGAATAAATTTGGTGTCAGCGCTAACGGAACTACCAACATGTTCTTCTTTCCGGTAGACAATGTCATTGGTCGGAAGGATCCAACAATTCAAGCATTGTTGAAAACAATCAATATCATAATGTCAAAGAGCGACTATGCACAACATGAGATTCCGTTGGCATGGTTGCAAACGGTTGATAAGTTATCAGAACTGACCAAAGACAAACCGTGGTTACCCTATGATGTAGCGGTCGATATAGCGATGTCGTGTGGTGTAACAAACGATGAGATTGACGAGTTACTGAGGTTTCTTAACGAAATGGGTTATTTGCTATGGAATGAGGAAGCTCACTTGCGGAGTTTTGTTATTTTGGACCCAATCTCATATTTTGTGATGCCTGCAACCAATATTATTTGTAAGCATAGTCCAACAAATGGAGATCCAACGCATCACTTCACTGAGCTTCATGAACGCTGCAGAAAGACTATGCACCACGAATGGAATTATATGATAAAAAATGGAATCGTCTCAACTGACCTTCTGAAACTGCTATTATCAGATTGTCCTTTTAGTGTTGATAGTGTTGTTCATTTAATGATCAAATTCGGTCTTCTCGTGCCGTTCTCGTTTTTATACAATAACGATAATAATAATAATAATAATGGTTATATTGTGTCAGAGTATTTAGTACCATCGATTATTCCTGGAATGCCTAACACTGTATCTCATCAAAAGGAAGAAGATTGGAATTACGTGGGATATTTTGTGTTCACTACTGATCCAAGGTTGTCTAATCATGATTATATCTCACAATCAGAATTACAAACCAAAGGGTTTCTACCCAAGGGATTATTCGAGAGGTTTGTGTGCAAGGCCGTTGCATGGAGCCAATACAGCAGTTTATCTACATCATCATCCACCAGTCATAGTCAGATTTACCAAGATGCTATGATATCATATTTTGGCAGTCAACGCTTTCGGGTAAGATCACTATATGATTTGAATTGTGTAGAAATTAGCACTAAAGGAGTAAATCCGCTGTCAGTCATGAACAGAGCCTATGACTTGATAGCGACACTTACTCAAGAGTCAATGAAGAATCTCCATTGTATCAAAGCTGTGAAATATGATTGTCATAATGGTAGGCAGGTGAGCTCATCTTCCCTTGCAGGTGATGACTCAGTGGTGATGATACCATTATCACGTCTCGCTGAAATTGCATCTGATGATCTAAATAGTCCTCCATTGTTCTTACCTGGTAGAAAATCGTTGAGTAAAGGAGAAATCTTGTCATTGTATGGTTCTTGGATCAAACTACGAGGACCAAAAGCTATTTACGATGATTTCATCTCATACAGATGGGGTTATCATGATTCTCGCTTCGCCAAAGTTTTATTTGATTTGATAAGCAACTATTACAATATAGACGTTTCTCAACATAGATCAGTAGAAGTGTTTTTAGATGTTGATCGCTTAGAAGATGGAACAAATTTCCAGAAGTCATTCATAACTTCATTAATCAACTCCTACGTGTTCACTCCAATCATATCAAAGGATGCTTTAGTAAGAATAGTGAGTCACAAACCAACTGAAATTGATAATGTGTTGGTTGAGTGGATCACTGCTATGGAGTGCTTACATATCAACAATAAGAGAAATAATAATGATGGAGTGGTCAAATTGGAGAGAATATTTCCAATAATGTTAGGTAGCGTATCTGATGATGGAAAAATCATTGGCAACTTATTTGACGATAGTGTTTTGAACGCTTTGCCTGTTGATATTATTCCAACATCATCTGTGAATAAGGTGATGGAGCTTATGGCTTTAAATCAATTGCAACCTCGTACTAATATCACTCAACGAACTCTTAAGAGTTTCCTGGATGAATTGAAGAATTTCTTAGGTTATGGGGCATGGGAAGGGATAAATCACCGTAGTAAATCTGTGGTTGAAATCTGTGCTGATAAAATAGTTGATGTGATTCAACAGGTTATTACAGCTAAAGGAGTTAACAATAATAATATTGACACCAGTAGTATCAATAATACTACTGCAGTTACTGCAGGATCTAACTCAACATTGAATATAATCAGCCCTTCTATTCAATTTGATATTAAGGATTGGCTTGTGAACAAGAAGTTAACAGCGTATTATGATCAGTTTATTGCATGTGGTATCGATGAGAAGTTGCATTTGTTGGAACTAAAAAGTGTTGCAAATGATGATTTGTCAACTTTGAAAGCATACCTCAATGAAATTGGTGTTGATATGAAACCAATGCATGCTATCACATTTTTTAATGCTCTGAAAAAGTTGGATTAATTAATTAATTAATTACACGATGAATGACATGTTGAAATCACAATCATCATGATGATGGATGATTGAAACCAGCTGTGATGACTAGTATATAGAGAGATCGCGAATGGCTATTATTTGAATGATGATTATAACTGTTCGTAGTACTTACTTTACTTATTCGACAAAATATTACACATACCGTATTATACATTGTAAAAAACACGTAAATATTCAAATTTTGTCAAAACAACATAAAAGCATGTCGACATTCTATTTTTTTAATCTTTGTCATTCAATTGAATCCAGTATCCTACAGAATACATATAATAATTATGGATTTGAGGATGTGATTCTTAAAGAAAATATGAAATACAAAAAAGTAAACCTTTTTTGAACTCATCAAAACAGCTGGAATAAGATAACCATGTTGTGCTGCTCGATTTATCATTCAACCAAAAGTAATAATTTCTAGTTGTTATGGATAACATTATATTATCAATGCAGAATGTCATCTTAAAAACATATTATATATATTATTTCATTATTATTATTAGATATTAGATATTATTTCATACAAACAATTATATTAAATTAATAAATTGAATGGGAAAAAGAGAGCAAGTGAAACCATAGAATAAAAGATCGCTTTTTGTTCGAAAACTGTTTTTATGGGGCGGAGGAGCCGTACAATCATCAAATCGCTTACAATAAAATAAAGACATTATCAAGCATTCCAGCATTGTGAATTAAAATTTAAAGGTGATAAACCAATAATTATATGTTATAAATAAGATCAGAATTAAATCTAATGCAACACTACTCTCACTACTCTTTGGCGAGATATCATCTGAAGTACTGCTTTTCAATTTATTATTTATTTTTAAGTTATTTCGCAAGAGAAACAAATAATGCTCTATTTCATATTTTCTTGTTTACTGCATGTATCGCTCATTTTGATATTTTCAAGAATTATAATATCCATTGTATGGTTCAGTAAAGTCATGATTCATCATCTAATTATCTCTTGTTGTACTTCAATACGAAGAAAATGTGTGTTTATTTCCAAATACTGTTAATCATATATCCGAATCTTCAATATCTTCACTAAATCGTTCTTTACTGACGAAATCAAGTTGCAATTCATAATCCACACTGCTTGTACTTTGATTGGTTTCCTTTTTCGAATTCAATTTCGTTCTTTCATACAAAGATGATATTAATATACTTCCATCGATAGATCCCATGACCAAACTTTCAACTACTTTTTGAGAAGATTTTTTAGGAACTTCCTCATTGGCTATTGATTCAGTAAGTGCCATACAAGATAGATTCTTCCCAGATGTCTGAAATGAGTCAATAACATTGTCTTGTGTTTTATTACCAGTCGCTTTCCAATCCCATGCAAATATGGTACCATCTTTGGAACAAGAATAAAGCAATCCTGTTTCGTTAGATAACTGTTGTTTACTGAATTTGCAACCAGTTACATCTTGACTATGTCCCTTATAATCACATATTGCTTGTGACGTATTTCGAAAATCCCATAATTTTACTTCGCAACCAACCGAATTAAATCCTTTACATCCTGTTGCTAATAGATAACCATTATCATGTATATCCATGCATAATGGAAAATAGATGTAGCCTGTAATATGAACAACTGGTTGTCGGGAAGAATCTCTAATATCCCATGTACGAATACACAAATCTTCTGATCCTTGATAAAGGTAGTTCTGATTTGACATTCCGAACTGCATACATGTAACGATGTTACGAGGTGCAGAAAATTCAGCGATACAGGATCCGCTCTCAACATCCCAACCCTTCACAGTATAATCTCTACTTCCTGAAAAGACTTTACTTGAGTCACCTGGACTCATTGTAATTGAAGATATATTCAACGAATGAGCGTTACTGAATGTAACCTGTGACTCAGTGGAATTCCTCAAATCCCACTAATACAATAAATAACAAAACTACATTAACTACAGGTATACTTAGCTCAATTAGAAGTACAAATCATACCTTTTTCAGGGATAGATCACGTGAAGCAGTCCATATGTAGTTTTTATCATTGTCTATTATTACTCGATTTACAGCCTTTGAATGTCCATACATATAGTTCGATGAGTAACTCTTATTTGTCAATAATTCTAACCGATTTGAAACAGCAATTGATGTATCATCGCTACATGATATAATATTAGTTTTTTCTCTATTTTCATCGGAAATACTGGCAATTCCAAGCACAGAACCTTGATGTACAGGATTCGTAGTATCTAACATCCCAATACTACCCTTATTCTTTGCACTATCTGGGGCATATTTATCATTAAAATTGCAGTTTCCCATATCAATATTTTTAATTCGTTTGCAAAATGAAAGGTTATCAGTAGTATATCTGTATATCAGTATAAATAACATGACAATAATTATTATTGCGGCGGTGTATAAAGCGATATGTTGAGTTATCGTATACCGATACATTAGGAAATAGCTAATAAAATTATTGTAAGAGAAGTCATTTTATGAAGGTGTGATGGAGAAAATACCGTTTTTGCTGAATTAAGTTGTTATCTGTCAAGTATTACCAGTAAGTTTATTTAAAAGCAGAATTTAATTTTTTTAACTGTGAAATGAAACAGTTAGAACAAGTGATTCATGTCGAACAAAGAATCGTGTGATGTTATATTCTAGTTTTATTGTATCTTATTTTCATGACGAAATAATTACTATGGAAATAATAGTAAAGTTAATTTTTATATTAGAACATTTATCTTTACTGTTAATTTACATTAATTTACGATCAGTAGACAACCTTTTTAATTGGTAGCTTCATACTGCTGCTAAATTATGACAGAAACCCGTTCATATCATCGCAAAACTTAAAATCTGGTGGGTAAAAGAGTGATGAAACATTTTGTAACAGTAGGAATTAACGTAGTGTAATTTTATATTTATACCGAACTTGATGATTAAATATAGGAGTTAATTCAATTTACTTACTTTCCAAGTATTTGAACTGATTCAACAATGGAAGATTGCGATAATTTTTTCAATACATTTTATCAGCAAATTAAATTAATTTCTATTTGTTGATATTACGGAATACCCACTGCAAAACAAATCAGTTATATCAAACTAACGAATCATCAATACAAATTTAGTGTCCAAATTTATGCTTGTACATTAACAACTTCTAACTTTTTACCAAATCTTTTAACTATTCCTCTACAAACAGTTCCTGGACCTATTTCATATGCTTTTTGAAAATCTGGATTTTTTACCATAGCTGTAATAATTGTTTCCCATTGAACAGGATTAGTGACTTGTTTAGCCAATATTTCTTTTATTTCATTAGGGTCATAGTGAGGTTTGGCATCAACATTTGATATAACAGGAATTCGAGGTGTTTTTATTTCAACTTCAGCAAGTACTTTTTGTAATCTAGCTACGGCAGATTCCATATAGGAGGTATGAAAAGCTCCTAGCGAACAAAACAATGTATCATAAAATAATTATATTTCATATTATTTCTATTACTGTAATTATTTCAATATAATCATAAAATATTATTATGATACACAATTAGCAAAACATCGTAAAGTTCGTCTACCTGCTACAGCAAGAGGAACAGCCATTCTTGCTCCAAATCCTGGTGCGATTTCGACTGCTGCTTCACATGCCTCTTTAGCACCCGATATCGCATAATTTCCATCAACCAGATAGTTGGCTATTACAATTGGTTTGCCAGATTTTGTGCTTGCTTCTGTGCATATCTTTTCAACGGTGGCGATATCTAATCCAACTATTGCGACCATTCCTGACTTGCTTGAGTCAGCTGCTGCTTGCATTGCTTCACCTCGAGCTTTGGTTAGCTTTACTCCGTCTTCGAAAGAAAATGCACCTGCAAAGCAAAGTGCAGAGTATTCTCCTTTGCAAAATATTTAGAAATGAACGGTTTAAATGTAAATCTCAAATTAATTTTACAGAATGACTGACGTAGTGAATGATTACCAAGTGAATTAATTAATTTTATTCAAATAAAATATTGCATGCGGTATATTACGCAAATTACCTAAACTTAGACCCATTGCTACAGTAGCGCTATCTATTGCTGCTGGGTCGTCTTTCTTTAATTTTTCAAGTGCAGCCATTGCTAGTATGATAATCCGATATAGTTGTAAAATTACTTGAATGTTTAGTAGTTGGTGTATATTAATTCTTACATGACACAAAAATCGCGGTTTGTGCAACTACAGTGGAATCTAGCTCCTCTTTTGGCCCATTAACACATTTACTTAACAAATCATAGCCCAGAATAGTTGATGCTTTGTCAAATAATGCTGTATTTAACAATGGTCGATAGAAATTAATGACTTGATGCAAAAAGTAACAGTCAAAATAGATTTAACAATGTATAAGATTACATTTTGCCTCTGGGTGTTCATTGCATAGAGCACCAGCCATTCCAACTGCTTGTGCACCTTGTCCTGGAAACATGAAGCCAACCTAATAAAGTGTTTGATGTTGATACTGTTTCATTGCAAAGATTTTTGTTCAAATCATTTGAAAATAATACCTTGTAAGATATCGTTGATGACATAGATAATGAAGTTGACGTTCTACTCACAATTTGTGATCGCAACAAGGATTTGCCGTAGATATTGCACAACGTTATAATCACCATTGAGCTAAATTTTAGTTTAAGGGATTGAGAAAAATTCATAATGAACAGCGCTATAAATTTCAAATACCAGATCTAGTGAATATCAATAAGATAGTAAGATGAAGTTCGATTTTTGCATTTTCCAGATACATACATACTACGGGTATAAAAGTGGCAATTCACCGCTGGCCAGGTTTTCATAATGTATTTATTAATGAACACTTGCACCAACCGTCACGTTTTGCGTTTTGGCGTTTTTTTTTGGCGATTTTGGATTGAACGAGAGTCAACTGATAATAATTATCATTAAAACTCAATAGAGCAACACTAATTTTAAAATTATTTCGGAAGATAATAGTCTTAAAATAAAAAGCTTGAAGGCAGAATCAAGTGATTGAATTTATTTTGTTAATCAAATGTTAATTGTAATATAATACATAATTAATATCACATCTCACTCAAAACGTTAAGCTATGAGTAATATTAATAAAGGTAATTAATTGTTTTTGTATTCAAAATTTAATGCTATATATGCTGTACTTTTCAATAAATTTACTCACTGTTCACTGTTAATAAAATAGTTGAAGTTGACTAACATGTACAATACTCCAAAACCAAATCGCATATATATTTGAATCATTTCTATTTGAGTCTTATAATACACCTTAAAGGGTCAAATGAGAATTTTCTTACAGTAATTATTTTTTTATTTTATTTATGCTTTATAAAGACAACAAGGACCAAGTGTCCAACGATGATGTAAAACTGGCGTTACCTGTAGATGGTAAGATATTCAATAGAATCATTTAAAATTCATGTAATTCTGAAGTTTTTCTTTAGTCCAAAGTATAATAACGCAAGTGGATCGATCTGGACAACCGATTAGAGTTGTATCTGCTCCACCGACGGTACATAGATTAGATAATAAAAAGCTATCCATTTTTTAATTAAATGAATGATTTTTGATACAGACTTCAAACACTGAGCAATCTAATGAATCCGGGGAATATCAGCCTATTAGTTCTCCACAACCTTCCTTTTTTCAACGAATGTTCTGCTGTCGGTCAAAGCCGGCCATCACAGTTGCAACTGCTTCACAAATTAGCATGGTACCATCAAATAATCAGAATACACCTACACAACATCTACATACAACACCAAATGCTCCACGACGATTTATGCATAATGGGTCAGTTAAGTTTTGTAGCTAGTTATAATAATTTGTACTTACTTCGCTTGTTTATTCAAACAGCATTTCTCGAAATCCTCCTGCAAAAATGCCAGAAATGGAACCTTCCGAACAATTTAAAGGTAAAAAGTGTCTTGCCTTGGATTTGGATGAGACTCTTGTTCATAGCTCTTTTCAAGTAAGTGATATCCTATATCTATTATCGTATCCAGTTCGACTAATTATAACGAATTTTTTATTGTTTCAGCCGGTAGATAACGCAAGTTTTGTCATCGCAGTTGCTATAGAAGGAATTGTACATAATGTATATGTGATTAAACGGCCAGGTAAGAAAATTTAGAAATATTTTTATCATGAAATGTAAAGCTTCTTCTGTTATAAGGTGTGGATGAATTCATGAAAAGAGTAGCAGAAAATTATGAGGTATTTGAGAATATTAAGATCCTTAAAATAAAATTCTCTTTCTTATCACATTCTACTAATATTAGGTTATTATATATACCGCTTCGTTGAGTAAGTATGCTGATCCACTTCTTGATTTACTTGATCCAGACAAAGTAAGTAACTATCATTACTTTTTCTCAACAAATTTAACTTTTTGAATTTGTGATTCATTATATACTACAGGTTGTAAGTAAAAGATTATTCAGAGAAAATTGTGTTTTTTATGATGGTAATAAAGTTAGATTTTGTTTGTTATTCTTCTCTCTTCAACTATTTTCTTATTATTTAAACAGGGCACTATGTAAAAGATTTGTCTCTTCTAAATCGAGCTATTGACCAAACAATAATAGTAGATAATTCTCCAATGTCCTATATATTTCATCCTGGTAAGTCATTCATTCATTTATATTTGTCTATTTTCACTTTACTTTAATTTGCACTCCTCTTTTTTCTCATAGAAAATGCCATAGATTGTGAATCATTTTTTGATAACCCTAGTGATGTAGAGCTATGGCAGGTAAGCTACGCTATTCTTCTTGTAATTCATGTGTATTTATTAGATTCTTAATTATAAATTTTATTAGATTGCTGATTTTTTGGATAGTATAAAAATGTGTGATGATGTCAGACAATACTGCAGGTATCTTTTTTATGACTATTTTCTTTATAATATTTTCAATAATGAACTTTTTTCCAATTATAGACATTGGCGTGAATGGTGCAGGAATAATCCATCATCTGTACCTAATCATAAGCGTTGAAATTTATCTATGTAGATATCTCCTAGTATATAGTTGTTATTGTCAAAAGCAGTTGATAACTATCAAGATAGTTTACCTGAAGTAAATGATCTATTCCTTATAATCGTCAATGACAATGATGATAGCTTATCACTCATTCATTCATTTCTTTTGATTGATTTAAATTTGTTTTTTAAAGAATAATCAACGCTTACTAATGATAGATGTTTATGTCTGCTTAAGGTGGAGACTGTATTTTTGTACATTAACAGAAATTTTATGGATTTTAATCTAAATATTATGTTAGCTTGGCAAATGGAAATTGAAAGAATTATAATAATTACAACATTTTCTATTCTCTTTTTAGTTATAGAAATTTCATTATTATATCCTTAAGTTTTGCATAAAACTCTGACAACGTGTATTCCTGGAATCATTGCCATCCCAATACTTTTCTGAACAACATTTTCTGGGTATACATTTTCTCCCACGATATCTACAGTAAGCAATGAAAGTTAGTAAAAATGCTTCTGGTATGATTAAATAATGATTTTAACTATTCATTACCGATATTAACTCCGTGAATTTCTACTGCATTCGAAATTACAAAATTTAATTCACGATCAAGACAACTAAATTCTCCTTCAATAACTCTTCCATCGGATATAAGTAAACGAAGTGGTTGACCCAAGTAGCTCTTAACTGTAGATAAAGCCAGATCCATACTATTTCAAAATCTCTCTTATGTGTCCGATAAATTGACTAATAGAATTTGTAATGGGGAAGAAGCTATACACTACTTGATTACCTATAGCATTATAATAAAAACTAGTATTATTGAAAATTAGCATAAATAACGCAAATTAGCATGAATTAAAGTAAAAAGATTGTAGTTTGTAGAAAAGTAACTTACAATAAATAGCACAATAGAAGAGTAACTATTCCAATAATAATAATTACGTATTCTTTATGCTGCCCATCAATAGAACCAAAGACACCATGCAGTATTAATTAATACTTTATTCTACCTTTATTTATATAATAAAGGGAAATAAAACTAAAAAAACCACCCCAGGGTCTGCCAAAACCTGGGACACGCCAAAACCTGGGACAAAATTATTTTTGTAAAAATTAATTGAATTCACACTTGCATTAGTATTTTTCGTTGTTTTAAATCGCAGCCACCAACAATTATTGGTGTGCCTAGTGCTAGGAATTACTGGAATGATCAAAAGCAGAATGTAATGAACAGCATAAAAATAAAGCGGCAAAATCAATTTGAACGCTAAAAAGGTAAAACACATGATTATATCCTCGATAATATAATATTCCAATTTTTATCAATTGGAAATCACTAAGAACTGCATCGGACTTAA
>VKHH01005927.1:0-40424 GCA_015144975.1 Epipyxis sp. PR26KG | reverse complement strand
TTTTTAGATTGTGCATGGAAATTGCATATATTCCAAGCGGGGGGGTATTTACCGCGGGGGGGTTTTTACCATGTCTGGAATCTATTTTCTCATCGAAAATTTACAGTATCTTCAAGAAGTTAAAATGGTATCAGAGATGATCTTATGGAGCAGAGATGATGATACTAAACATTGCACTCAATGTATAAAAAGGTTTTCGTTGTCAAGGAGGAAGCATCATTGTAGATCGTGTGGAAAGATATTTTGTTATAAATGCAGCGGTTCAATGATATTTTTGAATAGCGATGACGTTTGCTGTCAAGAACAACTGATTGGTTGCCAACAACCTCAGCGCTGTTGTGATACTTGTGTGGAGAGAGTACGATTGAAATTTATGTATAAAGTTAGCATTGAAGATAAAACTGTTAGTACACCAGTTCAGTTGAATGCGATGGAATATGCCGATGAGACTCCTTTTAAATTATATTTGATTAAAGTACCAAAGACTGATAAATTCAGTAAAACTGTTCAACTTCTTCTGGATGACAAAACTGTTACCATTGCAATATATAAAAGGAGCTAATAGATTATTATTGTAAAAAGTAATTAATTTAGACCATGCAGCATCAAATAATCTGACTATAATTATTTGGATGGTGGAAATTGTCAATATCCAAATCATACAGTATATACACCACCAGTTGTATAAAATATGGGAATTGTTGTTTGTTACTGTATGATCATTTCAAGAATATTAAGTCAAAAAGAAGAAAATAATATTAACGAGGAAGATGAACTTGTTGGGAATAATATTTTTGTTTTCAAATCCCAATAATATATCTTGTTAAAATTAAGTGTAAAAGAGTAGTGATACTCTGAAAAATCAATTTTCAAACTTTTCAGCATTATCCATCATTTCAAGAAAAGCTTCAAAACTATTTCACATTTTCAATTAACTCAGTTACTATGGATCAATTTGAGTTATTATATTATGTATTCTATGCGTGCCATGATTTATTATTTTTTAATTTTAATTGTTAATTAAATTATATTATAGTTACCAGTAATTGATTATTATTCTGATAGATTTGAGTTTGTATCATATCATAATCACATATGAATTCTTTACTTTTAAACTATGAAATTATCATTTATTATTTTATCTAATAATAATATCAGTTATTATAATTAGTAAGTAAGCTTAATTAGAAACTATTTTCTTCAATTATTATAAATGAACAGTAAAATGAGTTGAATTTTATGAATAATTTCATAATAATTTATAATATTAATATGAATAATAATAATTTTATTAACGATTTTCATTCTAATAGATATGGAATGGATTAATTAATATGGTAGTATTGTAAATAAAATTATTATAAAATGTTTTATTAAAATTTAATAGATTTATACAGCATAATATCACACATTGGAATCCTTCTCTAGACTATTACTAAATATATCATATATATGTTGATAGATTAGTTATAATGAGATAATCTTTTGTTGTGAAAGTCATCCATTCATCCACCCGTTTATTCATAAAATACAATTAACACTTGCAAAAAAAAACTAACCATAATAATAACAATATTATGATAAATAAGTATACAGAACTCTATTTTGTTAGATAATATAAAAATAATATATATTTCTAATCGAGTAATTAATAATGCCATGTGACACCATGTGATACTGGGCCATCAGGAAGCCACAATGTTATGTTATATAAACAAAATTATGATATGATATACAGTACAGTACAGCAGGTAATTAATACAATAATAAAATATGTCTACATTTTGGCATGTTGACAAAGCCTCTCTGTCATATGATATGATATCACATAACATGCGCATAAAGGATAAATATATGTTGTCAAAGAATAGAATCCCATATGATATGACATGATCGTAATCATTATTTTTTTTGAATTATAAATTATTATTATTTGTTTTCATTCATATAATATTAATAAATCATTCAAAAAATTGATAGACTGTAAACAATAATATGATTGTAATAATAATACGGAACGATTTGTCACAAATTATTATTACAGAATAAATAGACAAATGACTCTTCTAGCATAAGTCCTCACCCCTTCTTACAACTAATCGTAAATAATTTCTTTTATTATTTACAAAAACTGTTAGAAAAGGTATAAAAAATAATACCCCATTTCGACTTTTTCAAAATGATGATAATAATAAAAATTATAAATATCAATATTATCATAATCATAATTACATCATATCTTCATTTACGATCCAAGGATGTTTCAATGCTTCCATAGGTGTTAATCTATTAGATGGATCCCAACAAAAACTTTTCTTCAAAAAATCAACAAATAAATCATCTATTTTCTCTCTTGCATCAATCAAATCTTCAATTTTTCTTGAATTTATTTGACGTTTCATTCCACTCAACGGACTAGGATGTGATTTCAACTCATTGATTATATTTAATGAAATTTCATCGACATTATTATTATTATTAATATTATTATTATTATTATTATTATTATTATTATTATTATTATTATTGTTATTATTATTAATTTGAAATAATTCTAGTTTTGTTGGCATGGGAATTCGTTCAAACATCTCATTCGGTGGGTTACCAATGACTTCAGCTATGCATGATAGCTGATCAGTTGCACTCTCTCCAGCAAATGATGGATATGATATTCTTAATTCTGGTAAAATACAAGCGAAACTCCACATATCAATTTCAACACCTGAAAATAATTAAAACAAATAAAAATAGAAGGGGTGATACATGTCTCACAATTTATCATGATAATAATAAGTATTATTATTGATAATTTTTTAATAACATAATATATTATTTTTGTATATTATTATAACAATTTTTATGTTTTATATTATTTTATTATTTTTATAAATTAAGAAGTTTGATTTGAAGAAATTGATTTTGTTGGCCATTGAATAAAATAAATAATAATATTATTAATAATATTATTATTAATAATATTATTTTATAATATATACATTATTTATAAAGAAGAAAAAATAATAATAATGGTTATTATTATAATTATTTTACCATAACTTAATCCTAATAATACTTCTGGTGCTCTATAAAATCTTGATTGTAAATAGACAAATGGCATATGTTCATTCACATAACAACTGCTTCCAAAATCAATTAAAACAATAGAAAAAGTTGACATATCCTTGATAAGAATATTCTCTGGTTTTATATCACAATGAATAATACCTCGTTCTGATAAATATAATAATGATGATAATAATTGTATTGCAACTTTTCGAATAAATCGTATCGGAAGTTTTTTAAATTCTTTCATTTTCATATAATCATATAAATTAAGATTATAACATGGGAAAACAAGACATGGATGATTACGAAATGTAAATGAATGTAATAATTGAATAATATTATGAGAATAAAAATTATTATTGTTTTTATTGTTATTATTATTATTATTATTATTATTATTTTTATTAAAATATGATGATTTTGATAAATTCGAATGATGTTCTAATACGATTTGTGATGAATTCGGTGAAAATATACGGTTTGTTTGATGGTCTTGTGTTACTCCGGCAGCACCTTCAGTTGAAGAATTACGATAATAATAATAATATGGTTTTTGACGATTATGATTATTATTATTATAATGATTGTCATTTAATAAATGAGATAATATTAATACTTCATTTTTAGTTTGGTCTAATATTATATGATTATTTTTAATAATTTTAATTGCAACATCAATTCCTAATTTATGATCGCGACATTTAAAAACGGATGAAAATGAACCGTTTCCTAGTGGTTGTAATACTTCATAACGATAATGAATATGATTGCCTATAGAAATACGATATGAACCATCCGCATTATCATAATTATTATTACTGTTATTGTTATTGTTATTATCATTATCATACTTATTATTATAATCGTTACTATTATTGTTATTATTATTATTATTGTCATTATTATCATTATTATCGTTATTATTATTGTTATTATCGAAATGATTATTGATTATATCATCAGAAACATTTGTATGAATGGATGGATGCTCTTCTTTCATTGCATTATTATTATGTATATAATAAATTTTTTCATATGATTTTATTTCATTCATTTCTTGTGAAGAAAAATATTGACTATAATTTTTAATAACATATGTTGATGTAAGAGGTGTATGTAGATTATGTAAAACATCTGATGGATAGAATGGATTCGCATGAGAATAACTGGCAGCTTTTACAGCTGCTTCAATAACAGCATGGATTTCATCAGAATAATGATTGGAATAATTGGATTTGATAGAATTATTACTAGGATAAGAATTATTATCATGATTATTATCATCATCTGTGATAATTGAATGTAATCCCAACTGATTATTATTATTGCCATTATTATTGTCATTGTTAATATTATAATAATTATTAGTATTATTACTATTATTATTATTGCTATTATTATTATTGCTATTATTATTATCATTATCATCATTATTATCAGATAATTCTAACTTGAAATGATGGTATTCTGAAACTAATACAGTTGGGATTGACACATCATGATGAATTAAATCATTATTAATTCCATTTATCTCTAGTAATGGCTCCATCGAAGCAAATGATTTCTCTTTTCTAATCATAGATTTATTATTATTATTATAACCCGCTCTCTTTCCAAGAGACAATTTCACATGATGAGTAGTTGGAGATTTCGGCGATGGTAGTAATTTCGAATAATTAGTTGTATGCTTTCTGAGTTTTGAATGTTGTAAATCTTTTTTATTTTCTAAATTTGATATTTCTGAAATTGTTTTATTGGAAATATCATTTCTGTCATCACTATCAGTAAATTTATATGTATCATTTTTAGAGTCATTATTAACCAACTTACTTTCTGATATATTATCAGTAGGGATTATTGTGTCTATATCAGCAGACACATCAATTGGATTATTCAAAATAATAATAGATTGTTTTGCGTTGTCTTTAATGTGTACTATTCGTTTTGAATATGAATATTTTGTTGAATTGTTTTTATTTGGTGGTGATATATTAGCTGTTGTTAGTGGTTTATATGATGATTTTTTATTTGGATAAGGATTTGGTAATAATCCTCTGATTTCAGGTTCAACAAAGTGTTGCTCTTTGTAACTGAAATTTGGATATTTTGTTGATTTATTTTCAATGATATCACTTATACTATCATTATCATTAGATAATAATGATGAATTTTCATTAAAATTAGTTAAATGAAGTTTTTTAATTGCTTGTGTTTTCAATCTATTATTATTAATTTCATTATATTTATCCATTAAAGATTTGTGAAGAGATTCATTATCTCCTAATTGATGCAAATCAACACTCAATTCAATTTTATTGATAAATGGCTGTTCGTTCGAAAGTATATTTTTGATATTTGTTTTTGTTTCATGAGAATTCAATTTATTATTATTATTACTATTATTACTATCAATTTGCATTTTGTTGAAATCATGATCTTGGGGAGTTAGACCTTTGACAACTGCAGTAATTGGTTCCTTAGAATATTTTGAAAGAATTTCGACTGGAGTTTTTACTAAAACATTTTTATTCATTTCTCTTGGAGATTTACCAGAAAAGCTTTTTGTGGTGATTGGAACAGTGGGAATACTTTTGAATGGAATATCTATGATATCTTGTGGATTTTTTATCATTTTAAAATTCTCTGGTCAAATTAAATAAATTTTGTTTCTCATTGATTTCTGAGCATAATCTTAACTAAATTACTGCTAGCTAGATTTGTTAAATAGATTTAAAATCTACTGCGAAATTTCAACGTTTTAATAATAAAATAAAAAATATATATTGGAAATCTTGAAAATTGAAATAATACAAAATGATGAAATATGGAAAGAAATCTTACAGTAAGTAAGTACTTGCAACAACTAAAACGTCGCACCACCAACAATAAACATCGCAGTTAGCTATAAATCTCCTGAAATATCATTATTTGTGTAATTTTGTTTGTTGTAACTTAGTAGTGTAGTACCGGAACATAAATCCACTTTTTAATAAATTAATGAGAGATTTTATTATTTCATTCATTCATTTTTGATTTTTGTTGTTGTGTTGTAGTTGATGATATTGAACAGAGAATAGCTCAATTGGGTAAAACAAGAAATGTTGTTATTAAACGGATTTTGTTAGAAATTAAAAGTGATAAACATGACATGTTGAATAATCATCGATGACGGGTTGGAATGAGTCAAAGATGCCATTCAGTTGCATATTATACAAAGTTGGAATATAGTCAAAAACAGTGCGTCATGTGTGAGAATAATGTATAACGGTAAGTTTGATAATATATAACGGTAAAGGTTATGGTATAGACAAGAATATGATTACAATAGATGATATCAATTCAATGTACCTAAACTTATCCAGCAAATGGTGTAAGTAACCCCAATTAACCTTTTTGATGACTTGCTGTGCTTGTGTGGCTAATTAACTTAAATTTATTTGTTGATAAATATTTTCGCAAGAAGCAAAATTATTTAGCCTATATGACTATATATATGCCTATATGGACTTAAAATTGGTGGTTAACTTTACAGTAGTCTTAAATTATTGATATGAATGGTTTGTTTAATGATATTCATTATTCATTTCTTAAATTTGATGTATAAAAATAAATAATTTTTAAGTAATTGCTCTCATTACAGTTTACAGTTACCGGTAATTAATTTTATCTGTGTAATTTTACAGGTATTATTTCAACTAAGGCTGGAGGTAAAAGTAATTTTTTTGGGAGTATAATTGACGTTTGTTTGAAAATAATTTCTTATATTAGTGATGTTTTAACTTTGATATATAATAGGAAATAGGAAGATTAGTGAACCATTCAATTAGCAATTCTTCCCTGCAAAAACTTCTAACAGACGATAGCAGTAAAGTGGAACTTTTGACACTCCCCTATAAGGAGATTGCCATATCTTTGTTTAAATGTTCTGTTTGCGCGTGATTTTTAAAAATCATATTTAGATACTGGTATTGGTAGTTACAGAGAATTAAGCGAATTTATAGTTAGTGGCACACCAGACATTAGACTCCATACACTCTTGGGCTTCATAGTCCAAAAGCTCTTCTACCGGTAGATCAAAGACTCCTTGGTCTGATGAAGAGTCAGAATTGTAAGTGATTTAAATTTTCATCATTAATTATGGTTTGCTTATGAATTATTCATTCCCAGAATAATTCGAGCTGTTAACAATTTTGGGAAAATCTGCTTTTGGACTCCATAGAGTCGCACTTGGAAAGATGGAGAGACTGTTTAGTATATAACACTGGCAAGTATCAAAACTACGTGACAGTGTTATATACAACAGTCTTTCCATCTTTCCACGCGCGATACATCTATGGATGATATATAAACTGGACACTTATTATGTAGGAAATGAAGCATTATCTCAACTTTAATATGATTATTCTAATGTTTTGAATATTTCAGATTCTATTCGCGCATTTTCTTTTCACAATCAATTTTACTTGGCCAAAATAATTATTTCGGATTTAAAAAAGAGCCAACTTGCAAGATGAAGTGTTTTGGTCGATGAGATATTTCGCGAATAGTTCTTTCTAAAACCATCATGTGATTACTCAGCAGCAACATTAAAAGCACTTATCAATGCTTCATATACTTTAGATGAGAGTGGGAATGATGATAGTCCATATCATCTTATTACCAAATAATGAATGCGGTAAATACTGGTATAGGGTACTTCTCCCCAGATTTATTGTAGACGCAACGTTCAAATCATTTCAAACGAGAATTTGGCTTTATTCTATTCAATACCAATCCCGAATCATTGGTTTGATGTGAACTACCTAACTGCGGTCATAATGGGAAATTATATAAACGAGTTGTAATTGAAAATTCAAAATGTACTATCTATTAAATGACGAAACAAATTCAAGTATTACTACTTTAATAATCAACTCATCAATTATTATGAAATTTGATGGAATTTCTGGTGTTATCCCAGATGATAATATACTTTACTCACCTGCTGTGTTTAAAATAACCCATAATAAATTGTCGAATTAATTCTATTATGCCACAGTACGTGAAGAGCATTCCTTTATTATAGACAGTGATGATGGTAAGTTGGTATGTATCGATTAATCGATAATTTATAATCTCACAAAGATTTAGCCAATAATGACTTTTATTTTGTAGTATCAGAGTCAGTATTCAAAACTATGAACAAAATGCCAAAATGAATATGGAATACGTCTAATGATGATGCTAACAAAGAGATGAAAATTAATCATCTAACCTCTTATTTTCAGAATTCAGCGTGAAACAAAAGAATTTTATTCAGAAATCTGTTCATTTCTTCGTAATGTGCATTCCAATGATGATAAAAAGATTGAAATAGTATTCCTTATATTTTGTTATAACATATTTTAATTACTAATCCATTAAAAGCTATTACGTTTTATTATATTTTCTAATAATTAGAATTCAAATTCAATCAACTGAAACAAAGGAAAATATAAGAGAGATAGTAAGTATAACATTTGCTGGTTCTAGTACTTATTTTTGCAAGCGGTTTTAATATTATGGTAGTAATTGGTACATACTGCACAACTCTGAACATAATTAACTGTATGCCACAACTAGAAAAAAATAATGATAAAACTTAATAAAATAAATTAAGATGCTAATTACAGTCTATTGATACAGAATATATTAATTATTCGAATCAAATTATTAGAAACATTCAATTAATACTACTTTCTAACAATTATTATCATTTAATACTATCATGTGGAAAATAATACAATCCAAATATGTACTTTAATTTGTTTGTAATAAAAATATTGTAAAAATAATAATAAATTGCAATTATAATAATTACGATCATATAATTGAGAACTTAGACTACATGTTTAATAATTCGGTATGATGAATATTATATAATTTTCAATTTTATTCATTATTTTTTCTTTGATTTTACTGGTTTCCCTTTGCGCCACTTCGTATTCATTTCTAACCAACTTCCATCTCGATATGTCATCGTTCCATCACCATCATATTGATCGTTTTGGAAGTTTCCAACATACTTTTCTCCAATGTGATTTGAACCGTCATTACTAGGTTTCTTTGCGAAAGTCAATATACCATATCCATGCTTCAGACCATCTTTCCATTCCCCTTCATACTCAAATACATCAGGCAGTTTCATAATTCCAAAACCATCCATTAATCCATCCTTACAATTTCCTCGATAAGTACCACCATCTGAAAATATAAACAAAGCATATCCATTGAGACGACCATTTTTCCAATCTCCTGTTTTATCATAACGAAAATAAAAATTCAAATAATATACAACTATATAATAAAATAATAACGCTTAACAGTTTTTATTATTATTATCACCTTTATGTATGTCCCCATGGAGATAAGTCATCACTCCAAATCCTTCCCTACAACCATTCACATAATAACCTTCATACCTCGTCCCATCGCTGAACGTTTCTTTCCCATACCCATGACGCCTCCCTTCTGCATTAAGCGCTCCTTCGTATCCTGTTATGATGGATTTTATTGCCACTTCATCAACTAATCGCTTAATAATATCAATATCGGTATCCTTTTTTGTCGCTTCTCCTTCCTCAGGTCGATATTCTATGAAATTACTATGTTGCATCGGAGCAAGTACGCGCGGTAAATCGCTACAATTCGACTCTCGGGAGCCATATAGCAAATGAGGTCGACGACCTTCTCGTGCATGAAATTGCAATGCATGATCGAATCTTAATAATCGTAGTTCAGAATTTTCCACTGGAAGATTGGCAGCATAAAACATCTCCAACCGACACCATGCACGATTCAGATAGGAATAATTTCCTTGGTTCCATCCTGGAGCTTTGTATTCTTTGAATAAAGATTGGATATTAGATGGTAAACTCCATTGATTCCAAGTTTCATCATAAATTGGAGTAAATATTAAGTCACAAACAGATACAATTTTCCTGAGGTACTTAATAATAGCATCCGCCGGACTACTAGTTTGGTCTAAAATTTAATGAAGTTATTAGAATGGTAAAATTAAAGATAGAATTAAGCAGATAATTCGTCTAATTACTGCATATCAGAAAATAGAGAGATACTCTATTTATTAAAAAAATTATTAAATTTGAAGTATTGGATTGAGTGTAAGCAACCTACTTAAGCATGAAAAATCAATCCAAACGAAACATTTTCTCATTCCTGGCGCAAAGCTTTTCCATATTTTGTCAATGCCTTCAATACAAAGTTGAAATTTATGATTATCTTCATCATCAGGATGAGGTAATACATGATGCCCTCGTAACCAATTATGGGATAAAAGTATTAGAAGTGATTCTTCCCTGTTAATTTCACTTAAATTAGTCAAGAGATCAGGAGTATCTTCAAGACATGACGGATTGTGAGGGATTCCCTGTTGTTCACGAAATTTTTCAAGGTTAATGAAGCATATTATAGAAGATAGATCGACATCATTATTATTTGGATTAGCAGACACTTTGAGCATTACTGTATGTCAAAAAAATTATTGAGGATTAGTGAAAATAATTGGTTATTTGATGAAATATATATCATTTATTGCTCGTTTAATGTACATACTGTACATATCAAATATCAGGTTCGCTATTTTATTTTACCGGTAATCCGATATAGAACTCGAACTCAACTGCAGTCGTTTTTATACACAGCTAATAAATGATTGTTTATTTGTGCTGCGTATTTTATGATAAGAAAGAAAAATTACTTTTATATCTTTTATCGGTCTTAAATATAACATTAGCCTCAAATTAATACTCTTATCGTTATTTAACAACATATTGAAAGAATATTATTTAATTTTAATGCATAATGCTTAAAATGTTATATAATAATACATTATGAATCATAATCTGCAGATTAAAGTTTTTTAATAATAAATAAAAAAATCCTGGGTGTCATTGAAGATAATATTATTGGGATTTTGGGATAAAGTCAATGGAATATATTCCTTCCATATGTATGTATTGTAGTACAATCGAGTATAACAAGTTGTTGTGAAGAATTGAATTGAATTGAATTGGGTTGGAAACTACTGTAATTTAATGTCGCAATTATTAGACTCTATTCATTTGCATCTCACAAATGTGTGCCGATCTCGCATGGATCTGGATGATAGTCGATCATCACAACTTGAGCGCTTTAAAGAATTGGTTGAAAAAAATCCCTCTGTTCAATCATCCGATTTAATGATTGTTATAGCGTCAATAATTTGCACGCTGTCTCAAACAATTTTAAGTTTACCAGGATTAAAAATCAGCATTAAATTCGTTTGTTTAATAAAAGCGGTACTGGAGAAATTAATGATAGATGCAGCCAAAAATAAAAATCAAATTAATACCATCATGGAGATAATTACATTTACCAAGGCAGGCAGGTTACAAAGAAGATTCGTGCACACCAGCGTTGATGAGAAGTGGTAAAGCGAATCAAATCAAACGAGCTAAAGCAGCACCTTCTCCAAAAATAGATCATTTTCTGATATTTCTTTCATCTTCAACAGGATCTGGATATGAAATTAATTCTTTGTTGTGGCTAATAAACTTTTCAGTGGAATTCTTGAACAACTCAAACATCAGCTGGCATGCCAACCACTCTTCTCTTCGCTGGTTACTTCGCCTGCACTTTCAGCCGTTGGTGATTAAATCTATTCAAAACATAAACCATTTGGGGGAAAGAGTCACAAGGTTTATCGGGAAAAAAGAAATCAATTTAGGTGCAGATAATCTTTCAATTATAAATATTGGTTGGAGTGATGGTCGCGTAGATGGGGGTATCACGATTCAACCACGTGACGACGGGATTAATACATTATCGTTAATTCTCATTCACTCCAAAGTCAAATCATTTGTTCAATACATAATTAATATTGTCCAAATCGCTGAAGATAGTTCGTTGGACAATGAGTTTGATCCGACTTATTACCGCTATGAGCAAATTGCCTCTCTAGTGCCATTGTTGGTTGAGTGTTGTGTCATGAGAGCGCAAGAATTTGAACAAGCAAAAATTGAGGACGAATCTATTCCAAATCCACTAAGAGTTCTCTTTGATGGTGTAATGAAACTTCATCTTCAACAATTCAACGTGGGACACAGAGACATTCTGTTCAAAGTGATGAAAGGGTTTCTACAAAAAGTATCTGTTTTAAAGTTTGGGGATAACATCTCTTCTCCTCTAACTCCAAATATAGCGTATAATTTCGATTCAGAATTGCTAATTAATTTTATATTGAGTCGTCCATTCATCGAAGAAATTGAGGTTGGAATCGCGAGAAATCTGTTCTCAGCTGCACAAGCAATGGATTATGGAATATTGTGTCTTGAAATTTTGGAAGTGCTTCGTTTCGACCCCAGTGTTTATTCGCCTATTTCAGCTGGATTTTACTTGACAATGGTGGGTTTGCTCTGTGTTTTTGCTAATTTAGCTTTTTCCAAAGATTCACAATTGATCGTTCTCCCTCCAATGGAATTATGGCTTCAAATCATCAAAAATGAAGAAATTATTTCCAATTTCCGTTTTCCACAGAGTTTAATGAATATCATGCTTGAGCAATCTATGCAGTCTATTTCTTCTGATCCTAACAGTGATATTAAGTCATTTACTTTTGTTCAATTAGTGAGCTTCTCACTTTGTCACTTTATACGCAACTCATCTCAGAAGAACTTGATTAGCATTTTGTTGGATTCATTTAGCAAGTACAATCATGATGTAGTTGATCTTGCAAAAACAAACCTCGTTCTGAAACAAATTTGTGGAAAGCGTATGATTTCACTTTTCATTAATAACTCACTTTCGAAGTCCTGTATACGGAACTTAATGGATTTCATATCAATAGCGAAAGCGTTTTCTGATTGGGAGTGTTTGCATTCCGGCTGTTCGTTAGTGATAGGTAAAGAATTCTAATTACTTTTAGATAGTAGGTTACTAACTCAATTGCTTTAATTGCAGGTTTGTTTCAATCTAATAATGGGGTTTTGCAAAACCAAAATTTGCTCTCAGAACTTGTCGCAAGTAACGATGCCAATGGTTTTATTCTTGATCTGTTGGGTGTATTGTCAAGTGGAGAAATTGTGTCTGATGTGATACAAGAAGAAGTTAGAGAAAAAATGCTTGCTATTTTGGTGAAATTGGTCATTAATTTTAGATCAACCTTCAATCCAAAAGTCTTGGAGGATGTCATGCACTGCTTATTTGTTGCTAACATCTTTCGCTTGTTGAAATCCAAATTAATTGTGGAAAATTTCTCTAATTTGGTGGTTGAGTTTGCAATAAATAAATACGAAATAAAAGTTGTTATGGATGGAGAAAATGTAGTTGAAGGTGTCAGCTACGTACTCGTATCATCATTATTTAATGAATACAATAATCGCAATTTATCTGGAGATGATTTGGATTTTTGTTTGGCATCAGTGCTTCGCCCAAAAAATGTGGATGATGAGGACATTTTGTTTCACCATTTATCAGAACATTTGTCCCAGTTATTAGATTTGATGGCAGCCACACGCGCGCCATCCTTCGTTGAAAGCAACATCAATTATTATTATCGGAAAGTTGTTAAAAATGGATGATGATGAGCTGAGAATCTTAAAGTCTACTTATAATGTTTCTGAAGACATCATGTCTTCAAATGGTGCGAAAAAATTTGAGCAGAAGAGCAACTCGTCTGACCTTTTCTTTACACCAAAGCAGTCCATAATGGCGTCAAAAAAGTATATCGGAGAAGATTTAGCTTATGCTGATTGGATTAAATGTAGTTCTATTCTAGAGGCTTGTGAAGGAATAACTGGAGTTGATGTTGCCACTTCATCCGATGCTGAAGTTCAAAAAAATGAAATGGTAATGACTAAAACAACAGTTGAAAATCTCAACATCATCAAACAGGCGGCAATCGTAGGAACCCCTCTACTTCTTCAAGGTGGTGCAGGTGTAGGTAAAAGTGCTACTGTTGCGGAAGCTGCAAAACAATGTGGAAATCTAAAACCTTTGATTCGCTTCAATCTTTCCTCTAGAATAACCATCGATGATTTGATTGGGAAAATGACACTTTTTCAACCAGTAATGGTGAAGATGAACTTCACTTTGTAAATTATGCTTTCACTACAGCATTTAAGGATGGGCATTGGTTATTATTGGATGAACTTAATCTGACTCCAGATAATGTGCTACAAGCCATTGAATCTGCTGCAATCGGCACGAAAGAGCTTATTTTACCTGAATGTGCTGTGGGCAAAGGGAATAAGACTCGCACAATTCCTATGCATAAAGATTTTCGAATATTTGCAACTCAAAATCCTAATTCTGGTTTCTTCAAAGGTACAAGAGAAAAGTTGTCAACTTCATTCTTGGATAGATTTTCTCCAATAAATTTTAAAGAGCTGCCTATTAATGAGTGGGTTGATATAATGACTGATACACTCGTGAAACGTGGATGGAAAGAAGGAGAAATGTCTGTCAGTGCAAAAGCTAATTTTTTAGTTGAAGCTCATTTTGCACTAACTAAGGTTCTTCGTGATCGATCTTTCCCTGAGAAAGCTGGTTACGCTGACGTTAGCATTCGAGAGCTATTGAGGGTAATTGATAGGTTAGTCGAAGCTCATTTGAATTATCCTTCCTCGATTTCAGGCAATTTATTTCCAGCTAAAGTCGCTGATGAAATTTGGTCAGTATATGGATCTAGATTTAGAGGACTTGGTAGAGAAGCTGTTTTAGCTGTATTTAAAAAGGTTGTACGTATATGCGGATCTGAAGCTACCAACTCCAACTCTTAACATAAATACTTGGAATGTTGATAGTAAGAAAGTGCAATTATTTGATTTGGTCACACTGGCAAAAGCTAATGATAGCGGTTTACGTTATGCATATCCTGAAAATGTCAATCCAGAGTGGATTATTAGTGCTTCTAATATTGACAAGATTATACTTGATACCATATATTCTATGGATTTCCTGAAATCGCACGGTGTTTATATAAATGCCCCAGTCTGGCTAAAATCATGGATGAGTTGTACTTCCACATGCTCGAGTGAATCGTCATTTATTGAAAGAGGGGCCGGCTGTGATATATTTATCGAAAATGCGGCATATAGGTGCTCGCAAAATTCTTTTCAATATTTTCAAATCTTACGAGAATCATCGTTATGAGAGCTGTTTAACTATGATTAGCACCACACTTGATCCAAACGAAGATAGACTTCTTCCTGAGCGACCTTATGCAATAACACCTAGAGTTCTAACTACTTGGAAACAAATGGCAATGAATTGTACAGGAAGTAATAGCTTAAGGCCTGAATCTATTCTAATTGTCGGCAAAGATGGCTGTGGAAAAAGTGATTGTGTTCGAGCCTTTGCATCTATACTAGCCAGGCATTTAAGTGAACTTTGCATGATGCCGGAAACTGAACCATCAGCTCTAATTGGACAGTTTACTCCAAATGAAAGAGTTGTTTCGGCAGATGAACCCCGAGTGAAATGGTTAGATGGTGTAGTCACTGGATCATACCTTAGTGGCAGTTGGGTATTGTTGGATAATTTGTCTCAAGCTGAGCCTTCGGTGTTGGAACGACTTAATCCTGTGTTGGAGCAACCTCCTGAGTTAGTTTTGATTGAAAAAGGAGAATCAAATCCAGCAGTGATGATTCAAGGTTTCAAAGTATTCGCCACAATGACACCTCCAGTGGCTGGAGGGGGAGATGCACAAGGAGCAGAATTGTCTCCAGCATTAGCTAATCGATTCACCACAGTATATATGGAGGATATCGTACCTAAGAACAAAGAAGTTAACAATTCTTCCACGAAACAAGATTTTTTAAATGAACTTAAAATATTGTGGGTTGTTTATACGGAATGGGAAGAATGGGCAGAAGAAGTAATCGCAGAAATATGTTGGGAAGTTTGCACTTGTGGATATTTATCTGTAACACTTAGAATATTGTGCAGATTTATGGATTTTGCGTATTGCATGTCACTTAGAGCTCCTAATCTATCCCCGGTTGATGCAATTTGGACTGCATTTACCATGACTATTGAAGCTCAAATTCCTCCTAGAAGAAGAAACGATGCTAATACTTTAATCTCCACTGTTGAATTAATTCTATCGAGGAAAAGTAATCTAACTTCTTTTTCTGTCCCAGATTTCAACTCTCTGTACCGAGAATCTATGGAAAATAACGGTCGTAGTGAACATGTGTTGACTTCCTCCCGCGCAGCTTATGCTCAAATGATTCTTGCTTGTGTTTCCAGTAGGATGTCTGTATTACTAGAAGGTGGCGCTGCAACTGGCAAAACTAGTCTTGTTGCTCACTTAGCGAAACGTTTTCGGGTGAATACTCCAACTGGAAATCGGGCAGTACGTCTTGAAAGAGTAAATAATACTGATAGTACAACAATCCAAGTAAGAAATTATGTATCTGCAGTTTTAATGGATTATTTAATTCAATCAATTTTCATCGTTCATTAGGATTACCTAGGATCTTATTTGCCGGCTGGAAATTGCTTTGTGTTTAAAACAGGACCTCTTTATCGCGCTATGCTTAATGGTGATTGGTTTCTGTCTGATGAATTCAATTTAGCTGATCCAAGTGTTATGAATCTGCTATTTTCTATACTGGAAGGTGTAACTGACTTTCAAATTCCAGGCACAAATAAATCTATTCCAATTAATCCAAACTTCAGATTTTTTGCTACTCAAAATGCGTCAGGTTATGCTACTAATCGCCACAAATTACCCAATAGTTTACGAAGCAGATTTGTGGAATTGCAATTCGATGATTTTCCTGTGGAAGATCTCGCGAGTATTATTCGGAACAGGGTGGATGACAGCGTTTTGCATCAGTTTGTTAACAATGGTCAACTTTTTACTGACAGTGATAGTTCTGTTCCAGAGAGGATAGCAGGCTTATACCATCGGCTTTTGAAGCAAGGAGTGCCTAATCAGATTACAATGAGAGAAATTGTGAAATGGACCAGGCGTAAAGCAGTTTTTCCAAGCATATCTTGGGGTGTGTTAGGTTTCAATTTTCTTTCCTCAAGATTATCTGCTAGCCAAATTTCTGAGTGTGCAATGCTTGGAGAAGCCTTTGTTGAAGAGAAATTATTGAGCAAGTCTGATGCAGAAGATCTTATTCGAAGATGGCAGGGTGATGTTGCTGCAGCTAGCTTTGATGTTAATGGTGCTGGAAATGGCGTTGTTTTCAAAGAAGGAGAACTTGAGGTCGAGCTATCGAATATGCATGTTGTTGTAAGCGCAGCGTCATTGCCGGATTGCATTGTTCGACGTCTGGTAAGAATAGCTGTTGCTGTCAAATTACATGAGCCTGTAATATTGATTGGAGATTCATCATACAAATCCTTCACTCTCTCGTTATGGTCAAAAATGCAAGGGTCAGATAATTCAAGCGAACTGGACAATTATCCTATTCAAGTTAATTTAAACTCTGAAACTGAATCGTCTGATCTCTTGGGGGAAATTAAACCATATTCAGTGGCTGATATTTTAGCACATTTCAGTTCATTATCAGTCAGCTTATCGAAGCGGATTAAGAATTTGTATAACGCTGCTACTTCGAAAGGTTATTGGGACTCGCAAAGCTTGTATGTTAAAAATGTCAATTATTTTGGAAAAGAAGTCCCTGAACTAATGGAAGGAGTGGTAAACGAGTGGAGAGAAAGATCAGGAAAAATCACAAAGCTCAAGTCCGCCTCCCCGGAAGTCGATAATCCAAATATCAATGATCTCGAAATCGCGTTTAATTCAATTATGTCTCCAGTTTTAATAGATAGCTCAATAGAATTTCAAACGCTGATGGAAGAAAATCGAAATAATTTGCAAATCGATGAGTTTGATGGTGGGTATCAACCGAATGTATTTGGTCAATCAAATGGAGAAATGAATTCTCCACCTCCTTTTGCCTATATAACAACGCATGCTTTCAATTCAAGCCTTATTGAGGATTCTCCGACTTCTACTAGTACATCGGATGTCGATGAAATAGAAGAAGAAAACCTTTTCATGGTAGATTTTGCCGATGTCGAACAGAACTCTGCTGTTGATAATTTGTCTCGTGAAGAGAATCCATTTGCTGGAGGAGAAATCGAAAATAATTCTGACTTAAAAAATCTCCTAGGTGACATCTCGTCAAATGGAGAAGAAAACATATTTGCAATAGACGTGAATGAAGTGAGTGTCGATTTCAAGGACAGCAATGATGGGGATGAATATGAAGAGAATCCTTTTTTCACTGAACAAGACCTTCTGGATTGCAATGCTAACGATGATATGATTGAGCAAATAAAATATTTACAAAAAACTGATGCATCCTTTGCTAAAGCAATGAGTGGAGAAGCATTATTCTCTCTCCCCGAGTCATTTATTAATGGTGTATTATTAGATCATTTAAAGAGTGCCCGAGATATTACGCGAACATATGCCAACAGAATATGGAATGGTGAGGATGATTCTACCACTGAAATTTTGATTGCCAAAATGTATTCTCTAATAAATGTGATTTCCGAGCGACGTCAAGGTGATGGTCTTCCTGCTTTTCTTTTTCAAGACGGCCCTGTCTCTAAGGCAGCCAAACTTGGTGTTCCCATTTATCTCGAAGATTTCGATCAACCAAGTGCTGCTGTCACAGAGAGACTGAATTCTTTGTTGGAGACTACACCGAGTTTTTCTCTGTCAGAGGATATCACAATTTCAAAGTCTGTGGAATTCGACGAATCATCTCAACTTCAATTGCGATGTGAGGATACCTCCATTTGGATTTCTCCAACGTTTCAAGTTTTTGCTACTGTTCATGTACAGAAAGGTCAATCTGTGAATCAGTTGCTTAGTCCAGCAACAAGGTCTCGATTTACGATGATATATTGCACAACGTATGACAATGATGAGCTTAAGAAAATTGTTCGACGTTCTTTGATTCAAGATTTGGATACTGCACAGGCTGAGTTAATTCAAAATGAGCATATTGACAATCCTTCGGGCGTTGTAACGAACATTTTTATCCTTCGCGAAGAATTTCAAAAGAAAGCTCAATTTAAAAATGACATCCATCGCATTTTTAGAATGGTAGATTTTATAAAGTATCATTCCACTTCTATAACTTTGATTGATAGAGCAGTTCTTGCAATCCGATTCTTTTATGGTGATGAACTTGAGAGTGTCAAACAACTTGAAGCTATACAAGGATATTTGGATCGAATTCCGGCTTCTCTTAAAAATGCTGCTAGTAACTACGAATATTATTTTAAAGATCCGACAGAAAATGATTTAATTTTATCGTCCAAAGATGCAAATACACCTCCATCAATTAGTTTGATAGGCAATGAACTAGAGATTTCATACTGTAAAATATGAGTTGCAGCTAAATTCGACATATCAGGTGGTTTTGATGCTAAAAAAGTGTTTGAAAAAAGCAGGATTGCTCCAACGAAGACTATGATTGCTAATTTGTGCAGAATATTTGCTGCGGTAACTGCTAAAGCTCCTTTGCTATTAATAGGACCTCCGGGCATTGGTAATACGTTTTAGTTTTGAACATTAGTATCCATTTTAACCAATTGTAATACCTTTTACTATTTCAGGTAAAACTGCTGGTGTAGAGTTAGCTTGTTCAGTTATCGGCTCAAAATACGAGCGAATCAATTTGAGTGGTAACACAACTTTCGATTCCTTGATTGGTGCAATTGTTCCTACCGTAGAGAATAATGTCCGTGTTTTCAAATATCAACCGGGTATACTTGTTAGAGCTCTTGAACAAGGAAAGTGGATTTTATTCGACGAAATCAATTTAGCACCTTCTGAAGTTCTTGATTGTATTGCACCATTGCTTGCACGCATGGAATATTTCAAAGTACCTTTAACCGGAGAAAGAATACCATTAGAAAATATTAGAGTATTTGCTACTATGAATCCAGCATCGATTGGTGGTGGTCGTTCGAAGCTTCCAAGATCAATTAAAAATCTTTTCACATCAGTACTGCTCTCAGCGTACAGTGATATTGAATTGTTAAATAAATATTTTCGTAACTTCGTGCAATAAGTTGATCTTAGACGACATGCTCGATGAAATTCTTCTACAAAAGCTATTTGATATTCACAAAGATGTGAAATCAGCTGTTACTAAACGTGATATTGGGAAGAAAGGAGGACCATTTGAATTTAATCTTCGAACTCTGTTGCAACTTCGAGAACTTATCGCTGAAAACTTCAAAGATCGTGAATTCTTTTCAAAGTCTTCCCTTGGTAATAACCCAGCTGCTGGATTAACTTCAGGAAACAACAAAGTTTCGGATAGGATACAACCTTCTTCAAATAAACTTACATTAAAGATTTTAAGTTGCTTAACCGATATGGTATATGCAAGTTGTTTTCAAAATATTGAGGAACAAGCAAGAGTTCAAACTATCATTCAATCTCATATGGGAATAGCTGCAACCGCGTTGGATGAAAAAGTTTCCATAGATTCTTCTGCAGTTCATTTTACTCGAGTTGGAGCGGTGTATTTGAAAAAAGGCAAGTATTATAATGACAATGCGGAGGATTATAACATGCAAAGATTATCTCCATTGTCTCAAACATCATCGATGTGTCAACAAATGCAAGTTATTGCATCAGCAACTCAAAGTCGAAGGCCTGTCTTACTGGAAGGAGACACTTGCTCTGGAAAAACAGCGTTAATCAGAGAACTAGCGCGACTGAGCAATCAAGAACTGGTTTTGATACCACTTAATCAAGATATTGAAACGTCTGAGTTGATTGGTCAATGGCTTCAGATCAAAAGTAATTCGGCCTTCTTGCCTAATTTAAGATTTGTTGAAAAGATTTTTCGAGATTCGTACCGGCACTTGCTGGTCTTTGTCTCACCGATGTTGCATCAGCTTCTTACTCAAGATCCTGACAGTTTCGTTAGTTTTACGGATGGCAGTGAAGATGAGTCGGTGGAGCTAGTCTTTAGCAATATCTTCAATGAAGTGAGGATTGTAATGGAAATCCAAAAAGGGTTACATATGGACGGAAAGGATCTTTTGCGGCAATCTGATGAAGGCTGGAAGCTAATTTGCCAATTATCCGCTCTTCAACGATTAATGAAACTCTTCAAAAGATGTAATAGCTTAAGTTTTGCTTCTGGTGAGATTGCATTAAATGGTAGTAATTTGATGTCACGAATGACAGATCTTGTTGAAAAGCTGCAAAGCTTAGAATCTGATTATCGCTCAAGACTTCTTCTTGGAAGTTCATCGAGTAATAACTCGTTTCAGTTTGTTACTACTCCGCGTATCGAAGCTATGAAGAATGGACAATGGGTTCTGTTCGATAATTTTAACAGTGCTCCACCTGAAGTTATGGAGAGACTTAATTCATTATTCGAAGAAAATCCTTTCCTATCATTATATGAGAAGGCAGAGGGTGAGATTCTTGATAGAAAAAACATTCACATTAATTTTCGGATATTTGCTACATCAAATATTAACAGAACAAATTCAAACAAGATTTCACCAGCCATGTTGAATCGATGTATTCGAATATGGTTGCCACCATTGGATACTGGTTTACGGAGTGATGTTGGAGATGCAGAATTTCCTGCAACTGAAAAAGAAGCTGATTTTGCTGAAAACCATTCATTGTTTAAAATCATTCAAAACAAATTATCTGGAGTCAGTGGCACGTCCGAGTTGGCAATAGTTTCTTTGTTGTTTCACCGTCGAACAAAAATGTGTATAGCAAAGAGAGAAGTATCTTTGATGTCTGGTTTTCAGCTAACAGCTAGAGTTTTATTGCGCTCTATTGATACTATTGTCCAGCAATGTGATGTATCCCAAAAGTCTCCATTACTTATCACGATTTGGTCACTTCTGCGCGGTTATGGAGCCATAATGGAAAGGCCTGAAGATACAAAGCGTTTGATTCAAATTTTGAAAGAGTTAGTACAGTATTTTTCTTCAACTAAGAAAATTCTTTATCAAAGATATATAACTTTGGATCATCACACGGAATTTTGGTATTCTCAAACAACTCTTGACTTATTTCCATTGATTACAAATATTGAAATACAATTTACCAATCTTCTGTTATTGGTTCTTTCAAACGAATATAAATGGAGAAATTCAAAACTGATTACAATGTTTATCGAGAATGTTCTTATCCCAATAATAACTCTCTATTCGAATGCGTCGTTCAATGAAGTTTTAAGTCAATCAACCAAGTCAAGTTCAAATTGTCAAGCATCTGATTTGAAAGCAATTATGAAGTTGGTTCAAGATACTGTCAGAAATGCTGTGCAGTTGCGAAGAATTGGATTACTGCAGAACTTCACAGATGATATGGAGAGCAGCAAATATCAAACACTGGTATCAAGTTGTGTTAATAATCTTAAAGAAAATCTTACGAGTATGAAATTCCAAATTAAGCTGAGTGTTGGAGAGGTCTCAGTTCTTGATGTGGCAGGTCGAGTGTCGATCATATCTCGCATACTCAGCTTGTGTGATACCTTTAAAACGGTATTATCACACGAGAGTTTATCTAGATTTGTGAAACAATATCCACTGATGGGAGAACTTCAATCAGTGTTGCAATCATCAGCTATGATTGCATGGCTGAGCCAAATGGATGATTCAGTTTCGCCAACTCTTCATGAGTTTAATACTGCAGTAAGTGAGTGTAGAAGCAGAGGCGCAGTGTGGGCATATCAACACGAAGCAACAAACCCTATCATATCAAATCAACTGAGTCTTCGCAATTTTGCAACGGAATTAATAAGTGAAGGTGTAACTCCATATTTTGTGAAACGTTTTCAATTGGCTGCTGAGTGGTCATCCTTAATTTTGGAATGTAGAATGTTAGGATTTTCCTATACTTCCGATGCACAATCTTATCAGTTCTCTTCCGTTTCGATATTTTCTATTGAAGTTAGAGAGACAATTGGTCATGTTTTGAATAAACTGCGAACGATTCGTGTGCAAGTGCGGAAAGAATTGTCTGATTTTGTTAATGAAAATTGCCGCAATGATACAAGAGATCTTGAGACAAAGATAGATGTTCAGAAGCAAGATAGCGCAAAAATGCAAATCAAGGTGTCAGAATTGCGTGCAGAGCTCGACAGTTATATCCAACAAGTTTCACTTGTAATTCCGAAATCGCTCTCTTCAGATAAAGATGATTCTATAGCTCCTACTCAACTTATTCGCATAAAAAGTAGCTCATCGGACCAATTAGCGGAAGAACTGATTCGAAAAGTGAGATCTAAGATGGGAGAATATAATAATCTAACGAATAATGAGTTTCTGATCAAAGATTTTGTTGAGAAGTCACTGCAACCCCTATTCACTGAAAGTTCCAATGCCTTAGATGCAATTCAGTCATTGGTAGATAGCTCCAATAACATTATAAGAGAATTGGAAAATTCCTACACGAACAATATCATGCTCAATAAGAGATATGAGGAAAGTTTGAGTCAATTATTGACTTCATGTTATGAATCCGTTGAAAAATTGAACAATAGCACAGAGTTACATCTTTTGAAAATCTCTTTGGTTAGATTTGCTATCGTGAGTCATAAAAAGTACATCGATGCGCTAAACAATGCTGAGCAGGATTACTTAAACCATATCCCAGATGAACTAATGACGGTTGCTGAGTCAATATCGCGACTAGAGAATTATTTTAGACAAGTTGCTGGAATGGATCCTCCTGAAAAGATACTTCAAATTTTACAAAATGACATTTCGTTTTTATGGATTACAATATTTATCGCTAGAGGATTTATTACTAACTCAAAGAAATTTCGTTTCTATTTATTTAGTACACTGGATTCGTCGATTGAGATTTTGAATATCGTCAAAGATTCATTGAATAGTTTCAACATCACAAACTCCAGCACATACGCTGATAAAATATTTGTATTTGTATACGATGCAACCGCACTAGATCCAATATCATGCATTGTGATTGATACTGAAAGGACTCTCACACAATTGCTGGACATGAACGCAGTCTTAACCATTGACAGCGGCTGGAAATTATCTGTATCAGTTTTTCATACTTCACACGCAAGAAATACTCCTCATGATATTTTCTATGCTCAAGTTTTGGAGAAGTTAGAAGAAAGTTTTACGATACTACAGACTATCCCCATTTCAAACATGGTCTTAAGTAATGTTCAATCTGATGAACCAGTAAATCAATTCATAGTTGTCGCATTGTCAAGTATCTTGTTTCCGTTCAACCAATACATCACTACTGATATAACGGAACACAATCTTACATTCGATGAATCCAAACTTGTTGATATTGTTTATGTAACAAAATCTGATCTAATGAGGTCAGCAATGGAGAGCATTACATTTGATGAGAAGGAGGGTGAATCTAACGATGCATCTCAGTCTAGAGATTTCTTGATGGATAATTCAATCGAATTAATAAGATTAGTTACTGAGGTTATTTCTTCTTTTGATAAGATAAATGTTATATTACATCCTAGCATTGAAAGAAATTTTCAAGATGCAAAAGATATTCTTAATCTAATCGATAACTCTCTCACAAGAATTGAATTAGATATTGCGCAAAATAATAGTCTTGTTGAATTATTCAAAAATCAACTTTTCGAACAAGCTGCTGAATCATTTTCGAATCAGGTCAATTTATATTCATTACTATTCATGCTGCAGCAAACACAAGGTTGGTCAGTGATTCCGAATCTGATTCATCGATGCGTTTCATTGCATAAAGATTCATCAAATGTTGATAAGTTAAGTGGTCAGCTGCAGCTTTTTCAAGAGTTTCAAACTGCCCAAACGGCTGTTTCCGTTGTTATTCGTTTTATCGGAAGTTGGGTAATTAAACGCATTGAAGATGTTCAACAGTGCGATAAAATTTGGTCGATTGAGAAGGAGATGTTTTCGTTTGCGAATGACCTTATCAACAATGTATTGAAGAATACGGTAAGTCTCGCAGATAAGGAGATCAATTTAATTTTCTCCAGATCAAATGAGTGGTTTCAAGACATGCAGTTGTTACTCAACAAGTATTTGGCACAGTTGAATGTTACTAAGTCTGTAATTCAGTCAAATTCGTTGGAAACGATATTCGACAATCTAGCTATAGTAAGTGGTGATCAACGAATAGGGGACTCCTCAACTGACAGTAAATCCAAATTTATACCTGTGCCAATTGTAAGTCAATCTTTGATGGCTTTGAACAAGATTCTGACTAATTTAGAGTCTATCCGTCAACGTGCAAGAATTGAAAGACCTTTACCGAACTTGGCATAAGGCAGAGTTAGAGTTTGAAAATTTGAAGGAATTGTTGAGTCAAATTGTTGATGATGATACAACAATTGTGGCAAGTATATTAGCATGTTCTCAACAACTCAGTGCTTATTTTTCTATCATATCAGAATCTGTAGCGATGGAGTGGGAATCGAAATCTGTTCATCAAACGTTAGAAAATATTCTGCAGAATAATCGAGCCGCGGATGAGCCATTTAATAATTCGGAAAAAGAGTCTATTTCACAACTTATTGCCACTCTTGATAGTCAAGTTTATCCAATAATTTTTGCATCTTATGCAGCATATAGAGAATCCCTGCTATTGGACACACAAAACTTTTCGTTGATATCTAATTTCAACCGAGTTCGCTTGGAATGCACTTTAGCTAGTAATTGGATGCAGGAACGAAATCCTTCTTTGCTTAACATTTTTCCTCTCATAAAAATCCTTCATGGACGATCGCAAGCCATACTTCAAGAATTGAGAAGTTGTATAGTCGGTACGACTTCAATTCTAACTCCCATAATGGTAGAATGTGAGGACTTGATTGCATTATTTATACCAAAAAATTTAACTGCGGTCAAATGTATTAAAAATATATGTGGCAGTTATATGAAATATTTACATGAGGATAGAACCTCAAAACAATTTGAACCATGGAAACCCAGATTTGAAGTGTTTAAAACGATTCTATCAAATAATGAAGATTTTCCAGTAAAAAGCCCATTGAGTATATTTTCATCAAATTCAATCTTCCGTGACAACTTGTTAACGCAAATTGTTAATGTTTTTTATGAAATGATATTCGGGGTCTTAAAACTTCAAGTAAGTAAAGAACCTGGTTTTAAAGTGGCATCTACATGGAATTCAATAAATGATTGCCTTCCTTTACAAATCACCCTCTCCTTATCAATGCTATCAGTCTCATCATTTTGTTTAAAGTCTATATTGGAAGAAAATATTAAAGTGCGTCTAAGTGATCTAACAAACAGTATGATCGAGAACAGCTTTGCTTCTCAAATTAGTGGGAAAAAGAAGGATCTAGATGATATTAAGTCGAAGCAAATGAAACTGGAAAAGAAAAGGGCTGATACATATTCATCGCTTGCAAACTTAAAAGAGAGATCAAATTATGAGGAGGAAGAAATCATCCGTAAATATATTGAACAGAATAAGGAGCGACCACATCAAGCAGGTCAAAAAACAAAGCACGAAATTGCCAAGTGTGAAACTCAACTAGTTAAATTTGATCAAGATTTAAATGATCTTGAATTGGAAGCATCTAAATTACAACAAGGAATTGAATTAATTTCCAATGACAAAGATACTTTGAGAGTGAATAGATCTGTCCAGGTTAAAGATAAAATGTTCAATAATTTTAAATTACTCATTCGAATTTATATCGGTGTTTTAAAAATGATGGTTAACCAAGTCATGGGTTGTCAACTTGATGAATCCAACTTTTCTGCATTGAATAATGATATGTTCACTGGTCATTCAGCAACTGATGATAATAGTGACCAAACTTCATCAACGATTGTTCAAGATACAAATTCAATCACCCCAAATTATATGTCTCTCTCTAATGATATCGGGCTGATCCACAGCATTTTTATGAAACTGTTGGAAAGCTGTTCATCCGAAGATATTGCACATATTGAATTTCACCCTACTGAGTTGGAACGGTTGCAGGAAGAATGGAGAAATATTTCAAGTTCAGTCATTCACTATTATAAATAACGATATACATGAGAGTGATCATCTGCATATATTTTCAAAGTGGTTTGTGTCTGTTGTTGGATGTAGTTTGAATTCTTTGAGCAATGCATGCAAACATTGGCCAGATTACCAAATATTTTTTGGAAAATATCGAATTTCTTCATCCTTGTCGACGGGTCTATCAAATATTATACACCAATTACGTAAGTATTCAAGTAGTTTTTTGCAGCTCCTTTTTTCTCTCATCAATGAAGGTTATCGATCCGACGCGACCGCAGCAAAGGAATCTATTGATAAGTTGATTGGTGCGACCAACTCTCTGCATAATCTTAGCAAATCTGTTGGAGCAATTTCATCTTGTATGTTGAAATCGTTTAATATGACGATAGCTTTCATAATATCGACCGTCATTGCTGTAATTCGATATTTAAAACTTGAGAGTCCTCTTCTTGCTTCAGATTTTAATCGCGAAGAAGAATCACTGAAATCGATCCTTATCAAGCAAAATAATCTAACAAAATCATTGCATGCATCACTTCAGGGAGTTGATATTGATTATGTTTGGACTGTTCCATTGGAAGAAAATGCCCTTAAAGAGCGTATAGATCAACTTCGTCTTTTTGTGCCTTCGATAGCAACATCGCTTTGTCAGTTTATCACTCACTCATGCTTCGACTATCTCTGTAATCCATTCTCTCTTCTAGAAGATATTCAATTTATAGTGAAAGAATATATTGACACTAATTTGGCTGCTGGTTATGCGTCCTATCAACTGTTTGAAAGTTTAAAAGCAATTTCTAGAGCTTTTATCACAAATGTCTCGGACATTGCTATTGATAATACATCTAATTTAATTGTCGATGATACTTCAGTTCTTGAAATGAGTGACATTTTGTTTGACGATAAGCACAAACATCCATCAATAGTTTGCAGCAATGCTAATTTTATGAAATATGATACAAAATGCTGAGATCAATTGATTATGCATCTCAGTTTGTGAGGTGCTCCAATAGCTCATGTAATTATGTAGTTCATTACGGAAGTTGTACAAAACGGAGTAATTTGGTGAAACCTGGCACATCTAAAAGAGAGATCAAATCTTTGCAAATTATGATACTCAGTTTTGCAAAGCTTGCATCAAGAAGTCTACTTTTAAACTCAAAAAACAATGGTCCAAGTGGTCCAAATGTCATGAACATGAAATTATTTTTGAGTTCAGCATATGCTCAATTATGCGATGAACTGGTTGTCTCTTGCAGCGATTTCTACTCGATTGTATCTCATCGAAGAAGCAGGATGGAAAAATATTGTAAGCAACTTGACAATAATGTAATCTTAATGACTAAAGAATTGCTTATGGCTGCTCTTAATTCTGCCCCAAAAGAATGGTCAAACATTACATCTCAATTGCGGCCTCGTTTTAGGATAACACAATCATATCATCTATTGATTGAACTTCCAAATAGTGATCCTACTATATTGATGGTGGATGAAAAATCCGTTTTATTGTCCGATATGTACCATCTGGATGAGTTGCGTCAGTTGATTAACGAAGAAATTATGTCTCGTCAATTCATTTCATCAAAGCAATCTTTTGATATGTTTTTTGATCGTTTTCAACTGATTGCTACTCTAATCACAGATGCTGTTCGAGATATGGTTCACATCATATTATCATTCTATTCTTGTGCTCCAAAATTGATGACTCTTGTGGAAATATTGAACCATTTTGACACTTTGTTTGTTAAAGCTCAACATCTATTGGCTCAGCCAATTGCTCGGTTTAGATTCGATAATTTGGAAAATTTGAATATTTTGGAGGAACTGCAATATTTGTTTGGAATAGAAACATACTTGTCCAATTATATTGACTTTAAATTATAATAAGTTGAGAGACTGTAATGAATCAGGAAACTGGACTGAATTAAATAAACTTTCTTTAGAAGCGGGAAGTATAAAGATGCGCTTTGATGGAGCTGTTGCAGCATTTATAGAGAGCCGAGCCCAAGCAAGATTATGGGAATTCAACACATATTTGAATGCTTTAAGGGAGAATTGGGATGAATGGATCACAAGATCAATTGAAAGGAAACGACTTAATGAACAGCAAACAATTGAATACAACGCAAATATTGAGAAAATCCATGAGCTTGTTCCGAAATATGTTTTATCGATAGTTCAGTTAGCTAAGAATGAGAAACCATTCAAAGACCAATTGGATAAATTACAATCAACAATTCAAAATATTAACATTGAGCATAGAAAACATCTGCCGAACATAAACTATGAAAAAAATGGATTTTATTCCATCGCGGGAGGATTAGCATTGCATATAAAATATGGTTTAAAAGGTGTTGATATTACGAATTTACAGAGTTATGCCATAGAACTTCGTGTTGAAGCTGGTACAATTGATAATCTCTACAATAGACTTTTCGGTGGTGGTACAACAAAGACGTTTTTTTATACTGGTACTGGCCAAGGTTTTAATTGTGCTTTACCCACTTTGGAACCACATGCAATATTAAATTACAAACTCAAAAAGGGAAAAGGTTTAATGATGTCCAATGAAGATATAAGCGAAGAGTACTATCTTCCATTGATTGATATCATGGAAAAAGGAGAAAACACAATAGAAACTGAGCATGATAATTTTAAAATTAAGTTTACTTTTTCAAGATTAAGAGGAGCTAGTAGAACACATATGTGGGCAAAAGACCGTATGAGCAACGTCGAGCTATTGGATTCTATTTATGCTGATTATCCAACGCTTGATAATATTAGGAATGAGCTTGAAAAAACTATAAGAGCTCTGCGTATCCCGGATAAAGTGTCACATTCTCCACAACCTAAGAATCCACAAGATGTTACGTTTTCTGGTGTTCCTAAAAGGCGGAAAGATGAAAACGATGCTAAAAAATTATCATCCAGATTGTTTTTGCATTGTGTTGAGGAAGAATTGCTTACCCTAAATACAGTTGCTTACAATGCTAAAAAAGATTTTTCAAAACTTGAAAAGAAATTTCTACGTGATGGAATGGAAAGTTTTTTTGAATTGCTTGCTAGTGTGTTGAAAAAATTCGGATCAAAACAAAGTTTCGCCATTTTTGATTCATCATTTGGCAAAATCGAACGATCGATTATCAAATCAGCGAGTTGGAAACCTCTGGTGAAGGAGGATAATTATTCATCAGATGATATTTCTTCAGTTTGTTCGAGAGAAATAAAAAAAGTATACGAAATGGCGCATTTAAATCTTTCCTTGAAATCTCTCCATAATTCTTTAGAAAAAGTATATATGCTGTTTCTGAACACATTTGTTTTGTTGCTTAGTATTGGAGCAGTAAGCATTGAAACAATAGAAGAGTTTTCGCTATTTATTGGACCAGCTCATCGACAGCAGATAATTTCAAACGTCATGAGTCATTTAAGTGTAGATAATTTTGACTTCAAAATTCTTTTAACTCGTTATTTTACTTCATTATTGGATTCAATCATTGATAAAAAATCAAGCATGCTAAATAGAATAACAAATGCTCGCAATTTGGCAACAAAATGTATCTTATCACATCAGAACGATGTTAAGATGCCTGATCAAGTAAGTTATTTCGCTTTTTCATTATTATTTCGTTTCAAAATTTCTTTTTTATTATATACGGTATAGATTATGAGTAGTATTAATCTTTCAACAAAAAATATTGTTTTCACAAGCTCTTCATCTGATGGAAGTATATTCAATATTGCACCGTTGGAATTACTGGTTGACTTTGGGGCTGTTCCGGCAACAATGGCAGATAAAGGATCGGTGTATTTGTTTAAAAACATCCAATTTCTCAATCAAACTGAAAAAGTGTTCAGCATTGATGTCACTGATATAGTTGTAACTGATTTGACAAATTCTGAAAACGATGCATCATATGTTATAACCTTTGATGGAAATTCTACTAAAATATTCGTGTATCCAGCATCATCTTTGACTAATTCGCAGTTACGCATTAAATTGGCTACTTCTCAAGCTGGAGCATTTCAGGCAAAGTTCATGTTAAGAATGGACGGATGATCAAGAGGTTGATGTTACTGTGCGAGCAATCATACAGGAACTGAATATTAATATTAACAAAACTTCGATTGAATTTGAAAGTGTTGTTTGTCATCCAAAACTAAGACATGAGTGTGAATTGTGTTCCAGCAAAACAAAAGTTGTAGAATCACTGGTTTTAACGAATAATACCGATATTTCTCTATGCGTAAAAGGTGGGATTCATAGTTATTTTAAAAATGGAGAATCGTCCAGTAAGATTGATACACAGTTCAAGATAGATTCAAAACCAATATTTTTAGAAGGAAGACGAAGCTGCTGTGTAAGCGTAACATGTATTCCTGGTGAGATTGAAGGTGATGAAGAAATTATTGAAGCGACATTGGTCTTGGGTATGGGACATTCTCCCTCAGATGTCGTCGTGAGAAAACTTCCGATAAGTGTAACTATCAAGAAACCGATTTTTTTTGTATCATGCCCATCATCATTTGGAGCAGAATTTATGGACATAAAAAATAATGGGTCTCTTCCTGCACTCGAAGCGGAGTTGGATCATGCAGCCTTTTATTCCTTGACCTTCACCAACAATGGTGAAGTCCCATTGAAAATTCACTTTTGGTCTGATTATGTGAAAATTTCTCCTTCTAAAGCAGTAATTGGCTCGAAATCTATGCTGAATAAAAGTGAACATGTAATCTCTTACATTTCAAATGTAGCAATGAAAACAAAATGTACTGTCGAGATGCATGTTTCTGGTTATGCGAAACCAATTATTTTTTATGTGCAGTTAAAGTGGGGTAGATGTGTATATTCATGTGAACCACAGATTCTTGAATTTCATGTTAATGCTACGTCAGTTAATGTTTCTGATATGGTGGAACCGATTCGTCCATTAAGCTTATATAATAACGGAGACGTTGTTATAAATGCTGTAGTAAAATCTGATAATGGGCCATTATTAATTGAAGATTCTATCGTTATTCCGGCAGGAGGAATTAAACGAGTTTTGCCAATTCGTTTGCCACTTAAGAATGCAATTCCACGTGCTAATTCCTCATTTGAGCTGTTCATAAATGGTCGAGTAGAAAAGCGCGATTATAAAGTTGTAGTTAAAAAGCATAACCTTGACATTTCCCCATCAGCAGGAATTAATGCTGGAAAATGCAGAGTGGATTCGAATGGAAAGTTCACGTTTGTTCTGACCAACCAAACTGATCGCAAATTTGGACTTGGACCTCTTTCGATTCAAATGATAAAGGAATCGTCTCGAGATATTATCAACATTGTGAAAACTTATGAAGTTATCGCTGATTATAATTCATTTAAACAATCCGTTACTGACACTAATTCAGACATTAAGTCCCTTCAGTTAATGGAAGGAAAGGCTAAAATAACACTTTATATTGGATTCGGTAGTTTTCCAGGTCCTTTCCGATGTGGCATATATCTTCGGTTGATGAACGAACCTATTGTTCACGCTGATGGAAATGTTGAAAATCGGTTAATTTGGTTGAGTGTTTATGGTACAACTTATAGAGAAGAAGATACAGAAGGAAAACCTCATGCATTTGGATTACAAAGTGAAGTTAAGCAAGAAAATCAGATTCAGAGTGTTAAAGCATCCGAAAATACTGAAACTAATGCCAGCGATGAAATTCAAAATTTCGCAAGTGCTGATTTAGATAATCATGCAACAGCTTTTCCTTTTTCTGATGATATATCGAACGAGTCTTGGAGGAAGATTCTGTTTTCTTCCTCGAGCTTGGAGGACCACTTCAGTTTATCCAACTCAATATTATTGGTTTTTGAAACCTTGTTACTGATGAATGGACAACCCAATCAAATAAGAAACGGTTTGTTTTATGTTAATGGCGAGTTTGATGTGTTCCACAGCCTTCATTCAATACAACCAATTTACTTGGCCAATCAGTTGACCGAAGATGAGTTGAGAAGGATTTGTGATCAAATTCAGGAGATGTACGGTTTAGCTGAGTCTGCGCTAGTGAAAAACCTCCACACTTACTTGCAGTGATTCTCAATTCAATTCTCTACATCACCAAGCTAACATGAAACTTATTCAAGATTGCTGGCTTTTATTTGCTCCGTTTGTTCCATCAAGTGTGATGAGTTACTACAAAGATTTGGGAGATGTGTTCATTCGATTTCCTTCTTCATCTGATCCATCCTGGATGCGGTTGATAACAGGAGCTACAACTGTTGTATTAAGTATAGTATGTAATGCAATGCCTTCTTCTCGACAGTCAAGCGATTTAATAAATACAGCCGCTGCCATCAATAAATCATTGTTTGGTAAGCTCGGTAGTTTGTCAGATGCCGCATTATTAGGTTATGAATGTCCGATATTTTCAAGCCTGAATCTTCTCTCTGATATAAGCTCAAGCAGATCATCGTTAGAGTTATTCATACTTTTGAATCCATTTGTTAATTATATCAAACAGTTTTTAAACAATTATGCTAATTCATCCCAGAGACCATCTCTTATGAGAAAGATCGTTCCGGTCGTCTGCAGAATCCAGTCATTGGTGGAGATCGAACCTCTTTGTTTAACAGTAGAATATGCATCTCATGTTGCTGAGTTTTTATGTGCGTGTGAAAGTATGGATATATATTCCATTACTAGAACCTTTGCTTGGATGGAAATCGACGATAATCAAATAATTCATTCCTTCAGAAAGGTGGCAACTGGTGATGAGAAAGAAATAATCAAGCTGGGTTTAACTGTATCTGATCGAATTTCCCCTTTTTCTTCATTTGGTGCTGTTTGTCGTTCTATTCTATTCATTGAACAAAGCTCATTTGCACTTGATGAGCAGAGTAAAATACTCTCAAATATTGTTGAGGCTCCTTTGAAAGCTTTCAACTTGAGTCAGAAATTGGTAAGTGAGTTATTGTCATTTTTGACATTACACAGAAGCAGCAGTGGATCTCTAAGCTTCAAGCTTTCACAGCTTATGAGTGTCTTACTTAAAAATTCGAAAGGTCCTATTCCAAACTTGCTGCGAGGAAAGCTAAGCGACAGAATCTTACCGACACTCAAGGAATTCAATACGTATGGTTTCAATGACACAATTAAGGATGCAAATGCAAGAAAGCAATGCTACGAAATGGTCAGAAAGTTACATGCTCAAATACTTGTCAACAATCCTTCCAAAGCTTTGCGAATTATAAGAAATATTATGGAATTAGGAGCAAAATCTAAAGAAAATTGTCGGAAAGCCGTGGATGTAATTGCAGATATTACCACGATGATATCAGAAGATCGATTTTATGGTTTCAATGCATTAATTAAGTCTCTGGAATTTTGTTCTTTTAGTGAAAATAATTCTGCCATTTTGGAGTTGGCCCAAGCAGTTGAAAAATATTCTCAAGCGCAGACTAAGTCGCCAGTATTAACCATGAATCTACTAAGAATGTTGTCAATCGCTGTGGATGAGTCCGTTGCATTCAACACGATGGAGGCACTCTTGAAGAGCATTGAAAATAATCAAAGCTTTGACATTGAATCTATATCGAAATTGTTTAATGAACGAGTAACGACTGACTCCAATAATATAATTGAGCGATTTAAAATGATAAAAGATGAAGAACCAAGTCAACCACAATTCATGCAAAAATTAGTTGCACTTGTTAGTGACTATGTAGATGATAGTACTAGACAAGTGTTTAATAATTCAATGAAACTCTATGAAGTCCTTCATGGCAATGTTTATCCAACAAATCAAACTTCTTCATTCGAGAAAAGAATTGACATGCTAGAGGTATTTAATGAGATATCAGTCAATCTTCCACAAGAATTGCGTTTAGCGATATCAGGAGTCATTCAATCAATCAAAGCTTTGGCTGCCATTCATGAGAGCAAGAAGCACCCATCAGTTTGTTGTTTGTCTACTTTTGCTACGATTTCAGGGCTTGCCAAAATTGTTTTGTTGATTGATAACTCAAATAATGCTTCAACTACTATGCGCGGACTGTCGTCAAGCAATGATTCTAATTTAAGCAGTTCGAATAATACAGATAACTTGAAATCTTTAGAGTTTGAGTCAATCTTTACTTATAGTGTAGCTGATTTCATGAGCTGTATATCTTCCTTCCAGATTTCCTCAAATGATGATGCAAATAATACAATCGTTGATGAATTGGTTGATGATATTGAAAGCGAACATCAGAATGATGAAAACAAACAAAATGTTAGTTATGCAGAAGGTCCAGTGAAGACTGTAGAACTTCCACCACCTTCAGAGCAAGAAATTCAATTTATTCATGATAATATTGCTATCATGAGTGAAAAGTTTTCCGAATTGAATAGACTTTTTTTGCGCACTCATCTATCTACGAAAAGAAAGCGAAAGTGACACTTACTTTCCATATGATAGAGTCGTTGTTGGTAATCTAATCGATTGCATTGTTATTTTGAAGTATATAGCCAATATTTGGTGTCGTTCGTTTCATTGTATTGCTGCCGTTGCAAAGTATAAATCATTTTCAAGGAATAATACCAGTGCATTAAGCTTTTTGAATACAGAATTAGAATTGGATTATATTTTGAGAGGAATTGAGTGTCTTCGTGGCCTTGAAGCTTGTAAACTAGGCTTACACAAACGAAGTGCAGTCCCAGGAGTTCTTTCAGAACAAGACATTGCGCAGAGAGAAACGAGAGAGATTAGAGAATTGCTTGCATTGGTACCGATTAAAGTCTTACCGACATCAATCAGAGAAGCTTTTAAGTCAGTCAACATCCATCCTAGTGAATCATTTGGACATCCAATTGACTTCACGCTTCCTACAGTGAAATCTACTGTCGATAGTGGTGATATCAACCAGCTCTTCAGCAATGATGTTGATAAATGGTGTGTGGAGCAGCGTAAAGAAGAAATGGAGATTTTATATGATGAGGATAATAGATTTGCAATTGGACAAGATAATAATATTTTGGTTGACGATGCGGATCGTAACCTTCCAGATGTAGTCAATGCTTTTGAAAAAAATAATCAACAGAATTTTATGAATGAAATTGAAATAAATATTGATGATGTAGATTTTACTCAGTTAGGTGGTGGTGGTGGTGGTCAATTTACTAATGGTCAGAAACCACCTTTCATTCCTTTTTCTGTTCCTTCAACAATCAATGTGTCCAACGAAATTCGCAAACAAGTAAAATCTACTTTGCAGAGTAACGCTAGTGAATATAATGATGTACCAACAACAACTACACTTGATTTCAACCTGAATGATGGAAATGGTGAATCCGTTTCAGCTGGAATAAAATCCAATTTGAGTACTGCAGCAATGAAAAAGCAAATAGAAATTGCTGACCTTTCTAAAATATATGGTCAAAAAGTCAACAAGCGTGGAGCTGAAGAATCTCATGTTGATGATTTTGATGTCCAAATTATTAAAGTACCAGTTGAAGGTCATTGGACGTATCAGAGGTTAGCAGAATCAAAAGCTCTTCAAAAAATGATGGCGATTGTGTTGAATAATCTCAGAAATTTATTGGTTGAAGTTCATCAACATAGCGAACAACCCCTTCGTATTGATGTCCTTTGCATCTTTGATGACTCTTGCTCCATGTCCATATTTGAGCATCACATATTCGAAACTATGGTTCATATGATTGAAGTTTTGAGGAAGTTAGAATGTCAATTTGCAATCGGTCGGTTCGCTGGAAGAAAGGTCCATGGTCTATTAAAAGATTTCGATACTCCTTTCACGATGCAACTCGGTGAGCTCATATTAGAGAGAATGACTTGTGCAGGCAAGGGCACATGTCCGCTAGATGCCCTGGCTTCTTTCATTCCGAAAGTATGGCCGAATGGTGCCGCTCAACCACCAAATAATCAAAATCTTAAAGTTCATAAAATAGTTCTTTGTGTCACAGATGGTTTAACAGATCAGGCCAGAGCAAGAGATTATGCTGAAGTTTGTTCAAAATATGATGCAAACCTTCACTTTTTGCTACTGCATGATGCAAGTCGACCGATGAGGATCAATCGGGACCAAATAAGCTTATGAAATGAAATGAGAAGCTTAACAGCTAATAGTAGAGTTAGATTAAGTGAAGTGCAAATTCACGCACACAAAGCTGAAATCGAAAATGAGAATAAACAGCTGCAATCAAGACAACAGAATTCAAGCCAGGATTCAAATAAAAGAGAGTCAGAAAAACGACCTGATGAGATGGGTAGTTTGCCTATAATGTTGGGCGATGCCCTCAACTCTGAATTTATTGCAATTCGAGATAAAGTTCTCTCAATTTCCGGTGCAAATTCTAAACTGGTCACAAAAGCAATAATTACTAAAGCTACTATTCGTCAAGCTAGTTATCGGTTATCGCCAACGACTAGCATTATTGAAACACTATCTCCTGCGAAGTTAGATGAGGTTCAATCATTATTTAACATCGATTTAAATGATTTGATCCGTCAGAAGACAAACACTACAATCACCCAATTATTCAATGTAAGCGATGCAGCAGCGTCACTTCCATTCGGTGATGATTTAGATGCGATTATTGACTTCGATGACTCGTCGAATGATTCACTGGATCGAACGAGACGCGAAACTTTAGTAGAAGAGTTGCGAGCTTTGGAGCTGTTGTACGATCAAATCACAAACAAGTTGGACAAACAGAAAGTTATCGCTGAAGCTGATATTATATGGAACAATGCTGAGGATGCATGTCAAGCTGTGATTGATGACTTAGTGCTGACATTGGAAGAAAGTGTTCTTCCGTATAACAAGTACACTAGAAGAAAAGGTGACATGAGGGGAGCGAATCTATACATTCCTAGGTTGATCAAAGCGATTGCGAGTGATTTTACATATAAGAAATTTTTTGCTAATTTGTCTGCTGGGGTAAACGCCAATACGGAGTAACATTGGTTATTGACTGTTCAATGTCGATGCAGCAGTTTACTGCCCAATGTGCTTTGCAGTCACTCATGCTTATGGTAGCGTCTTTGAAGCGACTGTCGGTGGAATTCGCTATTATTGCATTTGGGGAATCAGTCAGAATTATCAAGACTACGCAGCAGGAGTGGAGTCCAATGCATGCATGGATGATTTTAACTCAACTAAGATTTGAAGACTTTGCTTCATTGGATGCAGACGCTATTCACTGTGCTTTGGATTTGCTATCCGCAGTCCGTGGCCCAAAGACAGTGTTTGTGTTAAGTGATGGCTTTGGAACTAGTGGATTGCGAATGTCTGCTGCTTTATATCGAGCTAATGAAGAGAATGTGAAAGTGATCGGTTGTGGAATAGGACTTGATCGATTCAATACTTCCTCATCTTACCAGCATTGGATGGAATGTGCTTTGCCTAAGCACCTGCCAACAGCGTTGAGAGCACTGTTCGAATATGAGGATAGCGGGAATATCTCCAATACGAAGGCATGGCAGGGAATGGATATTCGTCCAGCACGACTTCGCAAAGACGGCCAAGGATATGAAACAGAAAAGACTATTCTGGAGATTCTCACTGCTCATAAAAGTGACTATGATGTCAACATAATAGCTGAGTTAAATCAAGAGAGAGAAGATGAGATGCGAATGCAGCAAGGAAGAACTAATCCAGATGATCTCGCTGTAGATGTGTGCTTTGCTCTTGATGCAACAGGTTAGTCCTACTCATGGTCTTATATGATATGATATGATATTATGATTATAAATCGGCGAATTAAGGGTCGATCATGATAATACTATTTTATTAGCATGTCGTAACAATTGTATCTTACCTTATAATAGGTAGTATGGCTCCTTATTTCGCTGTCGCAAAGAGTCAAATAAAATCGATCGTGGTTGGTATTCAACCTGCCGCTGAGAAACAGTTTCCTGGAATAAAGATCAAGTTGCGAGTGGCCATCGTATGTTATGGTGATGATGTGGGATCAGACTATAGCAACTCAACTCTCAAGTTCACAGAATCAGTTGAAGAGGTTAAACAATTCCTCGATTCTCAAAGAGCGACAGGAGGTGACGATATTGCCGAGGATGTGAATGGATGCTTCCAAGCTGCTTTGGCATTGGAGTGGAAATCCTCTTCGAAAACTATTGTCCTCATCACTGATGCCCCAGGTCATGGTAGAGACTGTTGTGATCCTCATTTGAGCGATGATGCGCCTGATACATCAGGTCCGGACTTGTATGTGAAAGAGATGATCGCAAGAGATATAGGGTTATTCTTCTGTAAAATAGATGCTCGCACTGACAAGATGGAAGAGCGATTAATGGTCTTGTACAATGATCTCGATGAAGATCGGTTGATGGAAAATGTGTCTCTGATCGACACGACAATCTCTAGTGCACCACCACCTCTCGTCTTCATTCTGTGTTTAGATGAGTCTGGATCTATGAGTGGCAGTCCATTTGAACAATTACGCGAAGCATACCGAGTATTTATCAATCGTCGCAACTCTGATCAAGGTAGTGATCGAATAGTTGTCATTAATTTTGCAAGTTCTGCTCGCTATTTGACCGGACCTGACCCGGTGGAAATGAGGTCAGCACCAGGGCTGGACTGCTATAGAGGAGGAACCATGTTTGGACCCGCTTTGGATTTGGCTAGTCAAGCTATGTCCCGTCCTCTCTGCGCTAATGCACAATGTGTGATGTTATTTATGACTGATGGACAATCTGGCGATGGAAATGTTGCTGTTAAAAAAATTGAGGAAATGTCAAAAAGTTATCCACGTCTGATATGCCACACGGTAGGTTTTGGTACTGGTCCGAATGTCACTCTGTTGCAACAAATGGTGTGCGGTGGTGGAGAGTATCATGCAGCTTTGACAGGAGCAGATCTTGTGAAATCATTCGGATCGATTGCAGCCATGTCAGGCAGCGCGAACCAACTCTCAACTGAAATGGCATCGAAAATAATGGACACAGCCGTCAACAAACTTATCGTCGATTTTCTATAATAATATTAATAATAATAACAACAATAATAATAATAATAATAATAATAATAATATTAATAATCATTATTTATATTAATAATAATAATCATAATAGCAATAATAATAATATTAATAATAATAACAATAATAATAATAATAATAATATTAATAATAATAACAATAATAACAATAATAATAACAATAACAATAATAACAATAATAATAATAATAATAATGATAAATAATAATGATAATAATAATAATAACAATAATAATAATAATGATGATAATAGTAATTATAATAATAACAACAATAATAATAATAATAATAATAATAATAATAATAACAATAATAATAATAATAATAATAATAATAATAATAATAACAA
>VKHH01005926.1:7203-36800 GCA_015144975.1 Epipyxis sp. PR26KG | reverse complement strand
CTTCAAAATGAATTATCAAAATCAAAGTTTGTATTTTCATATAATAAAATGATTTCATCATTATCCAGCCACTCTTTTTCTGTCCAAGAATAATTGATTCGGAATAGAAAGAATACGATTTAATCTGGCTGGTGCACTATTATCTCACTCTTCTTATTATAGGTCAGACATGTTGGTTGATTATTATTGTTGGGTTGAGATTGATTTGAGAAATTGAGAATTTGTGAGCTCATTTTGTGCAAATGAATTGAGAATGTCATTGAACAAATATAATTCAGTTAAAATTGTTTGAAATGAGCGGTGATGGCGTTCTTCTGTGGACTTGCTTACAATTCGAGATAGTTAATATTATAATCTTTGGATTAAAAATATAATTATTTTGACTTCATTGATATTAATCTTAACTGACACTTACAATAATAGATTATTCAGATTGCGATTTTCATTTAGTTAAAATAATAATGACTTCATCATAACAAAATGATGGATCATTTGATCATAATGTTTAGTGATGCAGATAAGAATCATAAATAAATATATTATGACTATTGATGAGATCGGAAATCTCTCGACTGTTTGTTACAATTAAACATCATCAGCATTCTTGTTAGTTCCGGAGTTCAAATTAAAATAATATAATTTAAGAATTATCTGTGGAAATAATTAATGATTATTTATTATTTATTAGATACTGGGATACCTGGTATTAGATAACCAATTGCTATTATAAATATTTGTGAAGTTGTTGTTTGTTTAGTTATTAGATTATAAAATATTAATTTAATATTTTATTAATGAAGGTAACAGGTAATTCAAATTGTATTTGTATTATTGAATAGTTATAATTGATCTCGGATCGTTGAGGGCCATATACACCTGTAGCCTATAACATAGTAAACCATACAGTTCTTCGAGTATCAGTTATCAACTTGAAGGAAAAAAAGATTTTCATAAACTATAGTCTAGTTCTTTTTTGTTAATATATGAAGAAGAAGCACATAGCACATAATGAAGCTATAGTAGTGTACATTAGATACACGCACACACCGGTGCACTTCTTTTCTGATGGATATTTTGACTTATAACAGAATTAAAATTTTCAATCAAGTTTTTTTATTCTTTATAATTACTTATTATAATTATAGAATACAAAAATAAACTAAAATATATATTTTTGAATATCATGAATTATATCAATTAATTGTATTCGTGTTTAAGTTATTCTCATTTAAATGAAATGTTAATATTTTTCATTTTCTGATTTTAAAAAAACTAATAATTATAAATAATTTATATTATGATATTCATGTTGTGTACGGTAATCATCAAATAGTCCATAAAAGTCGAGAATATCCCTCCTCGTTTGAAATAACAACAATTTTTTTATTGTTATTATTAATATCATAATAATAATTATTATTATTATTATTGCTATTTTATAATTATTATTATGTTAAAATATTATTTTTGTTTGAGAAATACTTCTCCATCTCGCACTTCACAATCCATTACTTTGACTCCTAATTTTTTACCGAAACGACGAATCACAAATTTAGTTTCTGGAGTAGCAAAATTCATCACTAATCCTTGACGACCAGCGCGACCACATCGACCAGCTCTATGATAACATCATGAAGATGATAATTATAATAATACATACATACATTTTATAAAATAAGCAGTATTATATTAAAAAATATTTTTGCTGTCATTGAAAAAATATTATTATTATTATTATTATTATTTTTATTATTATTATTATTATTATTATTATTATTATTATATTATTATTGTTATTATTATTATTATTATTATCATTATTATTATTATTGTTATTGTTATTATTATTGTTATTATTATTATTATTATTATTATTATTATCATTATTATTATTATTGTTATTATTATTATCGTTATTATTATTATAATTATTATTTCTACTCACCGAGTGTTGATTCTCAGTGAATGAATTATTTTGATAGATTCCATTGATTGTAGTATTATGAGGACTAAACTCATTCACATTATTATTATCATTCATTGGATTCGGAACTCCAAACTCTCTTGCTGTTGCTTCTACTTCAGCTGCTATAATTGCTTCGATATTAGCTAATGCTCTTTTATTCTAAAAAATATTATGATATTTATAAACTAATAAAAAAATAATGTTAATGTCGAATAATAATCATAAAATATTAAAAATAAAAGTTCCTAAAAAATTATAATTTAATTATAATTATACGAATTATGTATGCTTGATTAGGTGTATTATTTTGTATGATTGAAGGGTTTAAAGGAATGATCATGAAAGCAAAAGATTTTACAACACTTATGATAATAAATGTAGTTGATAAAATTATTATTATTATTATTACAAAATATTCACTATCATAATTTTATTATTGCATCACCTCTTCATATCTGCTATATAAGTCTTTCGCTAAGAGTTGTGTTTCATCATGTGTAGCACCTCGATTATTTCTCATAGTAAATTGAGTATTCCAATGCACTAAATTATCTTGAATCACTTTTCTTTCTTTTATTAATCTCTCTTTAATAATGTGAGGATTTATTGGATTTTGATCATTTTGAGGTAATTCATTGATGTCAACTGAACCTCTCATTGATTCATACAGACTGTTTCGAATTAATAATTGGCCTTCATCATCATTTTCAATATGCATTACTCCAGTGCCATCAAATGGTTCTCCAATTACTGCTAATACTGGCTGTACCATTGGTACTATGATTATAATTCATATGATCATATTAATTTGATTGAAAAATATTAATATTTGATATTTATTATATTGTTAATTGCAATGTATTATTATTGTTGTGTGTATTATTATATAGATAATTTCTCATATAATTTATTACTGTTATTATTATTGTATTATTATAATTATGAGTAACATTATATCACTATTATTATCATATTACCTAACGGTTCTGCAACTGCTTTTGGTTTTGATTTCGATTTCAATGATTTTTTTCGTGTTTTGGTTGAATTATTGGATGGATCTGCTGCTTCTTGTCCATTATTTTCATTAATAGTATCTATGGAAATTTTTTCTAAAGCTTTTGCATTCTATAAATTATAAATTAGAGAATTGTTAAATTAATATTATTTATTTATTTTATCAATATAATCATAATTTGATAATTTGAAATTATTATTTAATTCAATTCCAAGTCTTCTCTTACCTCACGATAATCAATAAATAAAGTTTTAGCATATTTTTCTCGATCTGATCTGTTTGGTGGTCGATTATTCTCAGCAGTGAATTCTCTATTCCAAATATAAATCAACTTTTTTAACGCTTTTTTCTGCGAAAGTAACTCTTCTTTAGTCTTCGGTTGTGATGAATCAGTAGTATTACTGATATTATTTAGTATATCAGTAGTATTTGTATTATCTTCATCATTTTCATCATTTTGAGAAGCAAATCCTGTGTTAGGTTTAGTATTCGCTGCACTAGTATGAAATGCTGAATCATCTCTCCTTGGCACTGGAATGTTGTTATTATTATTGTTATTATTATTGTCATCATTAAGATTGTCATCGTTATTGTTGTCAATATAATCATTCTTATGGGATATATTATTTGTACGGTTGTTATTAACATCATCCTTTGTATTATAGGATTTATCATCATTATTATTATCATTTTTATCTTCAGTTTTGATGCTATCGATTTCACCCTTATGTTCGATAAGACCAGGAGTTGACTTTCGTGGAAGCGTCTTAGTATCAGCACTATTAGTAGATTTTCTACTAAACAAATTAAATCTTTGTTTAGATTGGGGTCTGGAAGTATCAGAATTATTAATATTATTATCATTTAAATTATTATTGTCATTTTCATGTTCGACTGGTTTACTTTCAGCAAAACGATCTAGACTGTTATTGATACTGTTATTATTGTTGTTGTTATTAGTATTTGATTGGATAATCGTGTCATTATTATTCATATATAATATATTTTTATTTAAATCTTGACTTTTATTTTGAGTTAATATTTTGTCATCACTTTCGTTTATCACTTGAAAATTATCATATGATTCTTGGGATTGTTGCTCATAACCATCAGTAATAAACATATCAGATGCTGCCATACCCCATCCATCCAAAACGGGCAGTTTAGAGTGTGCATTTGGCGATGCTAAAGCATCTATTGCATTATCCTTTGCTTGATTATTATTATTATTATTCAATACAATTGATTGCTCAGTAAATAATGAAGCAGAATTAAAATCATCTTCAGTCAAACTCATTTCATCTTCAGATTGAATAATTATAGAATATTTATCCGCATTGGATATATTATCATATTCATTATTATTATTATTATTATTATTATTATTATTATTATTATTATTGATTATATTTGCATTATTAGAATCAATGCCATTCTGACAGTTTCTTTGCTCTATAGTTAATAGCGAACTCTTAAATTCAGCTTCAATTAATCTAATTTTTTCAACAAATTCAACCTTATCATCATAATCAACATTATCATTTTTTATTCCTTTGATTTTGAGTTGTTTTTCATATAATTTTAGAAGATCATTTTTCAACTCAATAATTTCTTTTGCTTTATTTAATAAATCATTCAAATTATCATTTCTTTTGCATTCTTTATTATATTTTAATTCTAAATCTGCAAATTTCGTTTTCATTTTTTTACTCATTTTCGCGCGAATATTCTTGTTATTATTATTATTATTATTATAAAAAGAGTACTTTTGTTTGTTGCTATCAACGGATTGTTGTAATTTTTGAAGCGTAACACCAGTTTCTTGTAATACGATACGCGCTTTTGTCAGTTGCTCGTTCAATTCATTATTTTTGACTTCAAGAATTAACTTTTCCTTCAGTTCATTATGTAATCGAGATTTAATCAAAGAAATCTCTAAGGAGGCTTCAGATAATTGAATTTTGAGCAATAACATTTCATCTTCTAAGTGTTCCTTTGGCATAATAAATACATGAAATTAGAGTCAGTTGTAATGAATATATTCAATACAATGCTTCAAAAGAGATTATTAGCATATGTCTGAGCATAAAACAATATTTTTTCTTCATGGAGATGAGTTTATATTATAATTATTCGTAGAATACACGAAATATTATAAAAACTGAGCTGTATAATTCTATTTTTGTTATACCTTTTGAATCAAGACATTGCTCCTGGGTTCATCTCGTTGATTGGCGATATGAGAATCAGTAAATGGTCGATTAAAATTATCTTCATCTTCTCCGTCACTGACCACAGATTTTCTATTATTGACATTGCTTGAGTGGTTGTTATGATTAGGTACAATTCTTTTGGACGCTCGTTTATTATTAGCAACATTTCCTGGATTAGATATTAAACGATGTATTTTTGCACGAGGAGAAGTAAGAGGAGGTTTATTCACCAACATTTTTTTACAAAAGTTTTATTTCGTTGCTTTATTATTCGGTTATTCGTTAGAAAATAGTACTGTAATAACTGAAATTTAACAATGCGAAGCTCATACTGAATGAATATTGAAAGTTTAATCTGGAATAATAATGTTTAGTTATTTAGTTATTTACTTCATTTTAATTCATTCATTCTTTCATTCACCTACATCGAGCAAATTACGCAATTAAACCCACATCATATTATCAGATTTTAAGAAAACTATATTGTTTGAAGTATTATAATCGTATTATGATAGCGTTTAAAATACTACAGATAGAAATTTTTGTAAATTAATAAACTGTTAAGAAGCCATAATCTTAAGTTGCGGTTTAACATTTTTTAACATTATTCTAAAATAGAAGAATCCTGGAATCAGCATATTTTATGAGTTAATTAAACTAAATACTTTCAATCTACAGTAAATATGAAGTATTTTAACGTTTTACGGGTAGAGGTTAAGAATATGTCGCAATGAAAAATAAAAACTGAACGAAATTTTTAAAACAATTTTAATTATTACCAAAAATCCTTCTTCAAGTTCGTGCAAAGATTATTTGTATATATTATTAAAAACTATCCTTTAAAGGAATAGTACGTAGTAACTTTAAACTTTTCTAATCACTCAAACAACAACTGGACAAAAGCCTCCCCGGTATGAAATCCCGACTTCTGTTTGTCGGGGTCTTTTAATTATTACTCATCAATATGGTTGTCGCTAAGTTATTGTATTATTATATGGCAAAAGGGTGCGATCACTAGCATGCAGATATAATATTACTGGCAGTAGTTATTGGTTTATTTACCAAAAGAGTCAGCAGTGAGCAATCCAAAAATGAGCAAGTTTTGAGTAATAATCAAATAAAGCTAACTACTACTTATACATGGCAGTGTAATTCATTATTTAATAAATAAATGATACTAAACAATTGAGACTCACGCTGCAGCAATCATCATATCAAAAAAGTAGTAGTATTAGCATCATATGTCGATGGTTTAATGAATAATTTTATAGTTTTTTAATTATTGATGATATTGATGATGGTGATAATGCAATTTTGTGTATGATGTACTCATGTCTATCTTCGGACTGAGGGGGTATGTTTGAATATATCAATATTATTATTCAATAGATCGTCTTTCACTACTTCATGCACACCAGGTTATGTAGTAGTGGGTGGCTGGTGGAAGTTTTCCGATATTATAAGCATAATTATAATGGTCAACGAACACAAAAAATAATAAGAATTATTATTCCAGGAATGATATAATAATATATGAATTATCATTTATTATTAAAAGCAAATGAAGGCCTAGAAAATTCCTGAATAAAATAAATTGTGTCTAAAAATAATTCTGATTTATAATACAAAATCGTAAAATAATAATAATTAAAATGTCAATTTGAATAATAATCATACAAAATTTAATAATACAAATAAAGTTTATTGGATAATAATTACCAAAATTTTATCATAATAATAATCATTTAATGTTTTTAAGAAATGATATTATTTTATCTTTCATAATGTTGAGTGATGAATAGCGAGGAATCATCACTCCACCCAGCAGCATGTCATTATTTTTATCATTCACTGCTGTATTAGACGTAAGGCTTGGTGAGGAGATAGGGTAGCATGTGATCTCGCATGTATCCGGTGAGAGTAACGCCATCGCAGAAGGAGCATGGATGTTCATAATCACATCATTATCAGAACTATCATCATCATCATTCTTTGTATTCTTCAATTCATCTATTGTATTGTTATTATTATTGGAAGTTGATTTGTTGCCTAGTCTTGTTAATCCACTGAGAAATTGCTTAAGTTGGTATGGTGAGAGCTCATACAAACACAACCAAAAATACTTTTAAAAAGATAAAAATAATAATAAATAATTAATCAATTAAATTTATTATGTGATAAAAAATAATGTTGAATGATGACTTACTTGGATATGTTTGTCTTGTGGTGCGATATTATCATCATATCGCGTATGATGATATAAGTAGCATGGGGAGTATGAGCTATCTCGTAATCCACCATATAATAAATACTTGAATTCTGACTCGGATAATAGAGCGAAAGAAGGCTATTATCATACGTAAGAATGAAAATATTAGCTTATATCAGAAAGAAGGACATGGTATATATATAATAAAATGATCTATAGAGTAATACCTCAGGATAAACGGATAATATGCCGTCTTTCATGGCCATCGCTAACACGCGAGTATAAGAGTTATCATCATTTGATGTGACTTTATCATCTCCGGTTATGTAAGAAACAAAGCGAGCTCCGTCCGGTAATGGCATGTATGTCGCAACACCGTAGCGAAGAGCTAACCCAACGAGAATACCTGTAAGAATATCAACGTATTATTAATCAATTAATTAATGAAGAAGTAAAGTTTTAGTTATTGGGACAATGAGAACGATCTAAATAATGAAAAGAGAATAAAATAATGATAAATGATAGATAACTCAGCTAATTACTATTATAATACTATAATATAATCACCTGTTGAATGAACGATTTGCAAAATAATGTTTAATTCGCCTGCATTGAGCTCCTTTCTTGACTCACCCTGATATAACCACCTCAACAGCCGAACAGTCTGAAACATATCATACAAATAATGATATAAAGATGCTATACACTTTCAAGTCAAATAAAATAAATTAACAATAATAATTCCAGCTAAGAAAATTATTCACCAAACAAACACCAATATTATTCCATTTTAACATGATCATATGAAAATGAAGTGACTCACCTGCTGACATCCTTCTTCCAAAAACAAAGAAAATAATGTCCAGTCTGATATGCAACGTTGATTCCAACCATTCCCATTCAACACACATGCTGAATCACCCTTATGCAAATTATTATTATTATTGTTATTACTATTATGAATTAAGTGAAAAGCAGAAAATAATCGACTCGGTAATTTTTTGTCCACTAATTCACTCAAATGTTTTTTTGGTATAGCATTCGGAAGATCGATGAGAACAAATGGAACAAACCTCTCCTTTGCAACGACATGCTCATCATGCCATAGAACAGAGCGATTGAAATGACGTCTAAGCAGGCTCTCCCATCTACTGCCACTATTCGTGAAGCTCATATGATTTCTGACAGAATCACTGCCTTGCAAAAAAGAATAAGAATGACTATTATATATCATCGCTAAGGATTCTAAGAATTTCATCAATTGCCCAGCATAACTACTTTGATACCCTGCCACTAGATTCCACCGCCCATCATTCATTAATAAGTCCAATGAGCTGCGAGAATATAAAATATTCAAATGAGATCCATTATTATGAACATCAATATTATTCTTCGCATCATGATAAGCGCGATAAGCAAAAGACAGCTCCTCTTCCACTTCCAACACCAAGGGATGATTACCATTATTATTATTATTATTATTATTAATATTATTGTTATTATTATTATTATTAATATTATTATTATTGTTATTATTATTATTATTATTATTATTATTGTTATTATTGTTATTATTATTATTATTATTATTATTATTATTGTTATTATTATTATTATTATTATTATTATTATTATTGTTATTATTGTTATTATTATTATTATTATTATTATTAATATTATTGTTATTATTATTATTGAGTGTAGTAACGCTAGGAGGAGCAGGATTAACGGAGATACTATTGATCGCAGTGCTGCTAGGTTGAGAGGAAGGCGAACCAAAGCCATTGCTAATAGTATTTGGATTAACTTCTATAATATAAGTAACAATCGCAGAATAAGAATAAAGAATAATAAATATTGCAGTAAGAAATGCGAGAAACTCATTCATTATGACTGTTACAAGGTCACTTACTGTCAGGGTCAGCGTTTGCATCACTTCCATCCGCTGCAAGTGACAACTTGGCTGTAGAATTCGACAATTCAGTTATTTCTTTTAGTTCTTTATTATTATTTGCATCGCTTGGATGGGATGATGGGTTTGTTATCGATTTTCTGTTATTATTATCGTCCGGTTCTGCGATTGGACTATGTAGATAATGCTTTGGCTGAGGAAGATTAAATGATGAACATATTCCAATTCGAAAAGCATATTCATTTTTAATCTATGATATATTTAAAATAATAATAATAATAATAAACTACAAAATTTATGCGATTACTATCATATAAACATACAGAGCATGATCAAGATAGGCAATATCGATGAAGATAGTATCGTAACTCTGATTTGCACTTACCAAGGGGAATATGATATGCCGCAAAGTCCTTATTTTTGACGTTGGATGATTTCTTGGGGCTTCTCCCTCTTGATGATGACTGGTATTTCCCGTTGAGATGTGATTACACGGACCAACCAGTGGTAATAAAGCAGAGAGAAGGTCATTATGATATTTTATTAGCAACACTCGCACCATAATACTTTCTAAATCATGACGAAAAAAGAAAGAATATATGTTCTCAGTATCAGAATGATGTAACAGCAATCCTAATATCGACTGAATCTCTTGATGAACTGTTGAATAATAGTGATAAAAGTCAGAATAAGAATAAAAACTATTTATTTATCACAATATATATTATTATCTTTATTAATTACCATCTCCAGCATTCTTTTCAGCATCCTCTCGATGAAGTAACTTCCTGATACTCGCATCTATCGTCATTATTTGAGTGACACTTAACTGATGAATATCATCGATATTATATTTCCTGCCAATCCAATGCAACCATTTAACTAGCAACTCATCATCTCGTTGATTCCAATACGATGACTCCATGCTTTTATTGGATGAAGTTAGATAAGAGCCCCCATGCATCTGCGAGTGTGACTGTGACTGATCATACACATTATATAATTGAGAATTAAGATGAGCATTAAACGAAGAACAGTTTTTTTCAAAGCTGAACACTTGCTTATTTTCATCGACATTCGGCTGAATCTAATTATTATAAAAATCAGAAATATTATCGTAATAAATAGTTTTTAAAATAAAATATTGATGATACCTTGCTCGGTTGATGTTTTGTATTATTATCAACGATCACTAATGATTCAGTGGCAATAAGATGTTGAAAAGTGTCTGAAGTGAATGAAACTAAATCATTTGATGAAAATGATGATTTCGCTTGAAATGGTGTCTCAAATTCAAGCCACAATTTATTCCCGCCATGCCCTAACACTCGAGCTCTCCTTCGCTCAATTTTTATGATTGAGCCTAAACCAACTAAACCCTACAAATACAACCCACATAATGATAATCATAAAAATAATAACAGTAATAATATTAAATGAATATAAAAAGATTATAATGAAGCAACATTTCAAATCTAAAATTATAAACCTGAGACAATCTTCGACATTCCTTATCAGAGTATATAATAGTCACAAACTCGCTTTCCATCATCGTCGATCTGATCATAATGTCTTGTTTCCATATCTTCCATCGAGCCAAGAGCTCTTGCACGATGAAAATAGAGAATGTTGATGTGTTACTAACATGATAGGCACTCACAACTTGAGAAGAATCGACTTTTATATTGACCTAAAAAATAGAAAATATATCAATGTCAGAAATGTATAAAATTTTAAAATTATAAATAACCTTTTCTTTTGTCTCATAATTTGAAGAAATGTATGACATAATTGCATCCAATGATTCCATGCGATCGACGATTCGTTCGGCATTGAATGAACCGAACCCTAACGAGTTCTCACCCATAGCTCGCACTTGAGATATTGTCAGTTGATCATCTTCATTATATAATGAGAATGCTGGATACAGGGGTCCAGTTAATCTGTCAAAACATCGATTTCAATAATTATTATGATATAATAAATAATTGACTCAATAATCGATTTCCTTACCCATCCACTGCTACACCTATAGGCTTATCATTTAGATTGAAAGACAATGTGCCTCGATCCATATCAAGAATCACTGATACTGTGTCGCCCGTGCGAAATAAATCTCCATAAGCCTGTTATTATAAATTATTATAAAAGAGAAATTATTTGAATCTTCAGAATTCGGAGAATGTAACAACAATAATAAATTATAAGTCGCACAACTCATCAAAATGATTACACAAAACAAACTAATAAAGATTTCGTAATTTTCACCTTGAGTTTACTCTTGCCATGCCAAAGGGCTTTGTTTGCAAGAAAAGCCCATCCAAATTTATCACAACCAACGTAATTATCAAGTTTGGCATCTTTCGTAGCCACACCTAAACAATCATACAAACAATAATAATATATATCATAAATATATACCAGTAAGAATAAAATGATTATGATAATAATGGGAATAATAATAAAATAAAGTGAGCTGATGTGATAAATAATGATTTCAGCTAACCGATAAATATGTTTTTTGAAACACAACGATCAATATGCACATCCCAACGGTGTAAACCGGAAGTCATCCTCACACTCGCCCTCGCAGTACTCCATTTCTTATTTGCTACATTTCGAATTGTTATCGGAGCAGTCGAAAGGGACATCGACGCAGACATCGTCATACTGGTGGCACTATTATTATTCGCTCCTATGACAATGTTTGGCGACATTTGAGAAGCATGAAACTTGAACACTTCTTCTGATTCTGTTGAACCAAGTACGACCAATTCTTTTGAAATAGAGCCTAAAATATTATTATAAACATTACATTATTACTGTGAGACAATGGAGTCATTCATAATAATTATGCAATTGTTACTTACCAAATATCGCACTTCTCGATTGCTTTTTTGATGTTTCTTTTTCTGATTCTGTCATTGGACCATGAGAAGCTTCCCATTCCGCTTCACGGAAAAGCATTTCCATTTCACTTGTAACTTCTGAGCGAGATATAGCTACACGATATAGCGTATCTAACAAATATTATTATTCCATTAATTCCATAATGCATTTGAAATATTATTTCTAAATATTATATATTACCTGGTTCAAGATCATCGATTCTAAATCCTCCGCTAGTCTCAAGGTTAGTTGAGACTAACATGGGTTCATCCAATCCTAGTTGAGAAGCAAAGCTGATGCAAAGCTCCAACTGAAGTGGATTCGATTGACTCGATTGGCTCTCAAGAAGGATTGCTGGTCGAAAATAATTATCTAATAATATAATATTGTCAATAAAAGTAAGATTCAATTATAATTAAACTGTGACAAACCTTGGATCTTCCACTCAACCGAAATGCTACTAGAGGATAGCTGTGTTATTCGGAGATACGTTTCTTGGACAAGAATAGGTTCTGAATTCGATGCTATTTCTGATGAATCATCCTCATTTCTTGCTAGAATTTGCTCAACATCGCATTCCGTGCCAATAACCATGTCTCTTATTTGATATTGATGAAGAAATTGATGTGTTTGTTGGTGCGTGTTGAGTCCAAATTGACGACGTAATAATTGCCACTGCAAAAGAACATTTCCTACTACTCGTGTATATCTAGATGCCACACGGCGCTCACTTTCACTTCCAGTACTTATATTTATATTAGAGCTGGAAAATACTATTTCTGCCTTTAATCGGTTACCAAAGATCTGTAATAACCTTTTTTCCTTTGCAATGCTATGAAACCAATATAAATATTAACTCAAAATTTAGATATGTGATGAAGATTATGAAGTTATGATACTATAATATTTACCTGATATAATATTCCGCAGCTGCTATTTGAAGTAATGAATTCGTTGAATCAACTGCTATGGAAGGAGATGAGTTTAAACCTACGATGAGAGTACTGTTCCGATCTATGAACAAATCGAAGAATTAAGATATAGTCACTGCCATAATGCATATCATGAAAAAAAATTACCTGGGACAGTTACTGAATCTTCGACTTCTGTTGCAGAGGAATCATTATTTTTAGATTGAGACAAAAATAGTGCCTCTAACTTGGACAGTCGTAGTTGGGTGTTGACTCTTGAAAGTATTATTCCGCACAAATCATAAACAAAGAATCGCAACGAAGCATTTTGGGTTAACGATGAAATCTTGAGCAAACGAGAAAGAGTTTCAGCAGATAGCAAATTACCGATAGCATCATTTTCGATCTTTGGTGAAGCGTTATAACTTTGCACTTCTTCCACGAATATGCTTCCAGCTGACATTTCTCGACGAAATCCTCTTGTTTTCGGAGAAGAGATATGTGGGGAAGTGACCGGTTGATCCACTGGGACGAAGCTTACACTGTAATCGACATCTGATTTGATAAGAATTGTTCGAAGCAGCTAATTAAATTAAAACATAATCATAATTGTTAATCATCGAATGCATAATTTATATGAAGTGGATTTACCCAGTAAGACCAGAGAACGGAGTATGAGTTAATTGAATGCGAGCCACCCTCTGCTTTTGTTGATGCAGAAGGTAAGATGCTGCTTTTATCCACTGATTCGTTATTATTAAGGCCATTTAGACTGACATTATTACGAGCAGCTTCAAAATTAATGGGCTCATCCCGGTCCATTCCATTAATAATCCAATCGATATGCTGGACATCTCTACTTGATAAAGTAGAGGCAATTATAGCAGTGCTAGAAACCTGTTTATAACACCAATCCAGAAAATATAAGTAAATAACCGAATAATAAGTCACAGTTGAAACAAACTAATTACCTTATCTAGACAAGATAAGGCATCTTCAACTAATATCCGGAGAAAGTTTCTACAAGATGATGTATATCGTTCATTCCACGGTAGTTTACGAGGTTTCACAAGCTCCACCCCCATGCCTCTAAGAATGTTATCCTCGAGTTGACTAAATCCAGATGAAATGCCTCGGTAAGAGGGTGTCGTCGAGTCTAATGATGCTTCATCATCTATTATACCATCAATCAACTTGACATAGGCTGCATTACTTGACGCTACTCTTTCATACTGTGCATACTTCAGAATCAAATCGATAAACTAGCAAGATTCAAATTAAATAAATCATTAATATGAAATGATGATATCAAAAGTTTATATTTTTACATAACTGAAAGAAAATAAATCATTCTTACCATACTCATTGATGAAACAGATTGAATTGAAGAATCTTCCATGGAAATATTGCCCAATGAACGAGGAAATAAAATCATCTCAAAGTCTGACAAAAGCTGATCCATAGTTGTAGTCATATTAGAAGAGAATGGTGTGAATACTGGGATCCGGTCTCGAGGATCTCCAACCGAATTGCCGTTACAAACAAGCGGATATAAACGATCAGGTTGAGTAGTTGCTACCATCGATTGCTTGAAACATATTTTCAATAAATCTGCTAACGCGACCAAATCAAGATCTAATAAAAGATAAGATAAAATATTAACACCAAAAGATTTTCCTCCCTGTTTAACTGATGCGTTATTATTTATTTGATCGCTGGAAAAAGGAAGATTTTGCACTTTCAAAGACCGGCATTTACTGATCAATGAAGGAGTCCATCGATCCAGAGCAAGCGAATCTATAATATTTATAGTATGAACATTAAAATCCATCGCTAGTCGATCTGGAACTTCAACTAACCTGTTTGTGTAGCTTGAGTAATAATATCGAATGAAAACAATTTGAATAATCTCATCAAGATCGCACGAGCATAATATATACATAAAGTAAACTCGCAAGATGCGATTATGGGCAACATATCACCCATCTCCAACTCTGAGACCTAAAAACATTAACAAATCAGCCAATATTTAAATGATTTGTCATTTCTGAATTCTAGAAATATGAGATTGATTACCTGTGAAAGGACTTCCTGTTTATCCATATCATGTCGATGTTTTGCCACATACTGACCTATCAGCATGGGAGGATAGCTTACATCGCTATTCCATGAAATCAATCCACTATTTTCTTCCTCAAATTGCATAACAAGATCAACATTATTTGGGGAATTTGCTGGATCATTAGACACTTGAATAGGATTGTTTGCATTGGCCCCACTTTTTCGTCGAGCTATTACGCCAGTACTCTCGTCTGCTAAGGACATTAATCCCTATGGGATTACATACATAATATGATTTATTTTAATGTATGATAAAATAAAACAAAATAATAATTTGCATTTAACAATCGCATACCGTCGCTGCTCCTCTTCTCATACCAAATATTTCTTCTCGATTAGGACTTTGCGCGCTTTGGTTAGATGCTTGATCAGCTAATGTTGACGAATGATTAGGATTTCCGTTATTGGAAGATTGTGCAGCATTAATAGACCGACTTATAGCATTCAAACGATCTGCAGCAGATCGTCCATCAGAGCTAATGCCTAAATTGGCCATGCCAGCTAAGAAACAATATATGCATATCATATATTAAACGAAATAAAGATTGAAATAGAATGAGAAAAGAATTACTCAAAGAAGTTGCATTGCCACCAGCGCTATTCGAGTTATTCATCGCAAATGCAGCTGCATGACGTTGCATGAAGTACTCCAAACTTCCATCTTCACCTTCTTCAAATTCTTCTTCATCTATAACTCGACTACAAAAAAAGAAAATGGTCATCAAAAGGATGATACCTCATGTTGTAAAGCACATACCTCGAATCTCCTTCCATATCATCCATTTTACTTTGTTCTAGTTCCATTCTTTCAATGATCCAACTAATAGCAGCAGATTCAGACACTGACACATCACAATGTTCTGCAGCACGTAGTGCCCAATCGACTGGAAATCCCATACCAATTAGACTTTCGATCATAGCTTGTCGACGAAGCTCAACCTATAATTATTTACAAATATTTTGATAAGATAAGAAACATTGACGCATTTAAATAAATATCTACGTACAAGATGTTCATTCGCATTTGCAACTCTTTCTTGATCATCATCAACATCATCATTCGCATCCCCATCATCATCATCATCACCGTCATCACCACGATTCTCTCCGTATTCTGATTCAATTTGGCGTCTAGTTTCGTAATCTTCCTGCCAACGACGACGATTCTATTATCATACAATATAAAATGTAAATACATTGTTTTATAGCGATAAAATATCCTTATAATTATAGTATCATCTTAGAAAATCAAACTTCTAATTATTATATCATTTGGGATAAATTTGCAATATTATGAAGTGAATACCATCAAAATGTCGGCATCGCTGAACTCCTCCTCATCTTCTTCGTCGTCATCATCATCGTCATCTCCTTCACCATCTAATTAATAAATATAAGTAAAATGAAGTCGCCAAATGAAAAATGTTGATAAAATGACTAGTTTTTTTTACCATCATCATCATTTCGATCATAAACTGATTCTCGAACATCGGAAGCTCCATTTTCATTTATTACAGCATCTTTAGTTGAATCGTCTAAGTTAGTATCTGAAGAGGCTGCTAAGTCTCCTCCAGGAGATCGTGAAGTTGAAAAGTTATTTCTGTTATATTGGTCGAGTAACGAGTTAAATCGCACTTCTTCGTTAGCATCTACCTTGTTACCATCAGCCATTGATTGATCTTGGATGATATTTTGATTTTCTTGTGAAAGAGCACTCTGTTAAATGGCCAATATTAAATGTAAATATTGCTGATGAAAAGCTTTAAAAACAATTAATACATCACCTGTTCTAGTTTCTGCTCAGCCGCTCGTATAGCATTGGTAAATTCAAGAACTAATTCGTCGACAGCATTTTGCTGAGAAGAAACCCGCTTTATGTCTAAAATATTATATTTCGGATTTTATCAACATAATATTCAAAATATCTTTAACATACCTAAATTTTCTGTACTATTTACGATAATATTGGTCTGATCTTTTGCTTCTGATTTCGTTTCTACTTCGTTATTAGTATTACTCAAAAGATTTTCAGTCGAAGATATTGAAGTAGTTGCTTTAGTATCAGCATTATTGTCTAAGGGTGTAATATTTGTATTCAAAGAAGTTACTGGTGGTGAACTCAATACTGATGTTGATGCATTTCGTATTTTTAGTGACGATAGTTTTGATGAACTCGATGCATTTGTGGGAGTTGAGGCTGTTGGATTAGACTTAATAGAAGTTGCCGAAGATGGTGTTATTAAAGCTTGAATAACTGGCTTAAATGACTTTCCATCAATTTCATTGGGAGGATGAGTGAACTTTTGTTGGCCAAAGTTTAACCGAATGCATTGCCTAACATTTAGAGAAAATGCAGGAAACAACTCACAAACTGAAAAATCAGAAAACGCTGGGCCCAAATCTTCGCCTAAGAAAACGTTTTTAAAACAGTTGATAAAGCATGTGAAAACTACTATAAAAATAAACTATGAACTGTTGTAAATGATACAAACCGTTTAGATAGAACCGCATCTCTAATAAATCCATATCAAGTAACACACCGACAGTATCGCCAAGCCTCCAACTGTAATGATTCACATAAATATCAATTAAATTTAAAAGTTTCGTTTAGTGTTTGCAGTAATTACCGTTTGCCATATGGTTCACATGAAACATTCCACTTTTTTGTTCTCAGACCATCAAAAGCCCAAGACTGCATGTGATCTCCAACACCTTGTCCACAAACAGGATCACAGCGAAAGAGTGTGTTCGCCCAGCCAATCTGCATTAGCCCATCAGATAGAAGTGTACACTCATAAAACCATCGACCAGACATACGTTCAATCGATACGCCTAAAAGTCGCACAGAAGGAAAGTGAGACAACGCCCGAACCTAAATTCAAGAAAATATCAGCATTAATAACATTTAGAAAAAGTATATAATATGATTCTACTTGCCTTGCAATCAACAATAAATATTTCTCCAGCAAGTGACACTAAATTTATTAAATTAAGTAAAGATAAATTAGCTTCGCTGGTCGCACTAGTCGGATAACTTCGAAACTGTTTCCATAGACGAACTGCTATCTTTTCCAAGAAAAAAGCGTCACCTTCTTTCAACAGATTTTTTAGCACATCAATTTGAACACCTGAATTGATTATATTGAATAAATAAATAATTTACAAATTTAATTTTAAATAATATTTGCACACCTTTAAATATGCCAGTTGAAAAAACAGTGGAAACTGAATGAACAGGATCCAGTAATGCAATGGAAAATATATTTGGCAGTAATGATTGCAGTAAGCTTCGCAAAGCTTCCAACGACTTCTGTAATACAGCATTTGATTCAGTGCTACTTGCGATGAGAGTCATCCTTTGAATCGCAGCTATTTGAGTGGCAAGAGCCCGAAGAAACGATAAGTTACTAATCAAGTCAAAATATTCTCTCCCAGCAATCATTTCCGAAACAGATTTCGAGTCGGCTATGGGCTTTGCTGACACTACTAATTTAAGTAACTGAACTAATTCAGTTGAAGATGGAAGCTTGTGAGCTGAAATAATTTCTTCAAAATCCAGCAATGATAACGATGAAAATGGGTCTTGAGCTCCAACAATTTCAGTTAATAAAATAGAAGGAGAATTTGCTACTATATTATCGGATGGAATCAAAGGAATCAATTTGTTTACATTTTTTTTATTGGAAGCGTTAAGCTCACTATGAAGTAAACCATCACATTGCAGCAAGTATGTCCCATTCGAATGCCTAGTGTTGGAAAGGTTTGAAGTATCATAATTTCGTTGGAAAATATGATCAATCATAGTAGCTTCACAAGGAAAAGCTGTTACTTCTAGATGCTTAGGGTCACCAAGCATAAAGAGCTTTCTCGGTTGAGCGTCAATTTTCTATTACATAATCAACTATTAAAAATGAATTGATAAAAATTTGTATAATAAAAGACTCACTTGATTAATCGCAGTAAAGGGGATCCAACCACCACCACAAATAATTCCAACCAATTGCCAGCATCGCTGCGACACACTAAGGTCTAAGAATGTACACGTTGATATTGATATGTGATATGAATCGAAAAATAAAACTAAATTTTTGATTACCTATTTGATTTCTTAAATTATCTTTGAAAAAGGCTAATGACACAATATTCTCATTCAAAAACGATGCTATTGTTGAAGCGACACCCTTTGTATCAAATATATTTGACATAACGTTATATTCATAAAAACATATTTCAAATAAAATTATTACCTTAATAATAATAAATTCCTCAACCATTATTATTGGATACCAACGTAATGAAATTTTCTTATCTTTCAGAAATTGGAATACAGGTGATAGAGCTGCCTTTTTTCCGTACGATACTCTTCGTAACCATAATTGCTTGATTCTTGATCCATTATATTCAGTGATTTCTCCAGACTAATTTAAATAATTTGAACAATTATTTGATTTTAATCAGAAACTTACATTTCAGATAGAAAGGAAAGTAAGGTATACCTTTTCAACGGATATATAATGCTCGATTTCAGGTGGTCGATTAACTAAATCTGCAACAAGTTTAATTAATTCGATTACGAGCGATTCAGAAGAAGTAACTGGAATCGCAAAACTCATTTTCAACTGCGCTTTCATTAGGGTTACGATAGCATTAAAAGCAACTGCTTGTGTGGCTTTATTTCCAATGTACAACATGTCAACAGAGAAATTAAGTAACTCTAAACAGGCTGAAGGAATCTACAACATTTCCACATAAGAAATAAAAAATAACATGATTATACGTGCATCTAAGATCAAAACTACTAACCACAGTAACTACAGATGGAATTCGTGTAGCAGTATTCTCTCTGATGATGATATAAGAATTAACGACTTTTAGAATGCTAGTTGCACAAAACAACGCATTTCCTATCGATTCTACCAAAAAGAATGGAGGGCATTGCACGTATGGAAGGATTCCTAAATAATTTGACCAGTCTTCTGGTATGGTAGATAGAGGTGCTGAAATTAAACCCTCTGATTGATTCGTGTTTCCATTTTCCAAGATCTGTCAAATGAATGTTTTGTAAATAAAGAATAATTTATGCAGATAAAACAATTTACCTTTATTTCATTTGATTTTTGCTTTTCCTGTTGATAATGTAAGCGTATAGCAGTTGACAACCAGAAAACATCAGCAATCAAGAGGTTGTTAAGATTCTCATCCAACTGATAATGGCTTGAGTGCTTCTCTTGACCCAATTTAGAAGGAATTTTACCGATGATTAAGTTTTGGTGTAATGGACTTCTTCCACCTTTAACTTGCTTCCAATCCACTAATTTCCCATCAACTATTAAAGACACATCAGTCGATTCTTCTCTTTTACTAGCATGCACATTCGTTGTATCACTTGTAGCAATAACACTGAGTTGAACAAGTTCCACTACACAGCATATCCATTTAGAAGTCATCAATTGTGCTGATTGAACAACAATTTCCTTTGGCACCGTTTTAGTTGAACGAGTACTATCATAATATCATCACATCATGAAACGAAGTAACATAATATTTATTAATAACATCCGAATGTATACCTTGGAAGGCCATTGCTTGTGTTGGTTCTTGTAGTAACAATTGTTTCTATAACTACTACTGATAGTGTCAAATATGACACACCAGTCGAGTCAATCATCAACTGTAACTTCAACGAATGTGAAACATTTGGAGTCTAAGTATAATTATTTCATTATTTTCTGATGTAGTATGATAAAATATATATTTTTAATGCTACCTGTGCATTTCCAATTTGAAAATGATTCTCACTTAATAGTGATATCAGATTGATTTCAGCAGTCTCTGGAATTCGTGAGAGCAAATGAATGTAATAATTACCATCATTATCAGGAGTTAGTGAAGATTTATCGATTGAAGATTGATGTTTAGAACGTTCTGTTTGTAATGACGCTAATAAGTTTTCAGGAATAAATAACCAAAACCCAATTGTGTAGTTCCCCTGTGGAGTGAAAACATTTGATAATATGGTTGGACTTGCAAATTCAACTGATTTAGGACCAGATGTTAAATATTGCAGCTTTAAATTTTCGCAAAATTGCAAATGATGATGCAAACTTAACGATTGAAATGTGAGTATTTCACGGACAAGGGTTACTATGTTAACCATAACAACAAACAAACTAGAACTAACAGACAAATTGTATAAAAATAAATTAATCTATTAATTAATAGAAATTGATCAAAATATTACCTGAATTCGTCAATTAATGTAACATCATCCATCACTTTCAGAGCGAGTCGCATGTCAACCAGATAGTCTAAATTACTAGACAAGACCTGAAGCACTCTATCTAGCCCTGAAATAGGATTGAGGGGTAGATTTTTATCAGAATTCTGACAAGTCCAATCCAATTTCATGATATTCCAAATGCACAAAGCATACGAATATAACTTTTTAAGACCATGTACCAAAGAATTTGTTGATATATTCGAAAAGCCCATTGTCAAAGTGAGCTTTTGCAATATAAGCTTCAAGATATCCATCACATCATTCAAAGCAAAAATCGATTTAATTAATCTTGAAAATGAAATTTGATTGTCAAGGTCAGGAGAAAACGAACTAATGAGAGAATCAAAGATGCCATCGAGACACTTAAATACATCCATTACTTCAAGATTAGCTTTTTTTCTCATACTCGGTACTGCTGGAGAGATAATATTACTTGTCTGCAATTTCGATAGAATTCTTACTAAAGGATGAGTTACACCATCGATTTTATACGGAGTGGTAAGTGAACTAATTTGTATAATATCATTCAATAATTTCAAAGCTATGAAATTATTTCTCTTAGCGATCTCATCTTCGACAATATAATTCATAAAATCTGATGGTTGGAAGTCTTCATGTGTCATCAATGAAGTATATTCCAAAAATAAATCAGATTTTGCTTTTAAGGATTGAATATTAACATTAGTCTGCAAGCCCAACAATAGTTCGTTGTAGCATCGAAAAGGTGGAGAATACGAAAATGTTGTATTATCCTGAAAACTTTTGATGTAATAATTGAAGGACTTCTTAATACTATTTATAATTCTCATTATTAATTCATCAGATTTTTCTAATTCTGTTGTCTTAATAAGTTCTCTGAAATCTGCCATATAACAATCAATTTCATCGACTTCTGGGTTAGCATTGATTCGAATGCATGATTCAGGAAATACATTTGGATTCAATGGCAGTTGAAGAAACTCAATATTTCTATTAAGTAAGTGATTAAAATAGCTAAGTTTACGACTAGTTAATTTGTTGACATAATTGATTTGGAAAACAGTCACTAAATTCGAATGCAACCACAATGATAATAATGTCGATGAACTTTCATCAGTGAGAAAAATTTCCATTGCATCTGAAAGAATGAAAGTTGAAGTTGATAATATTTTCGATGCCAAAGATTCACATAAATCATATAAACTTGAAGATTTAATTCCAACACAAAAGTGAAAATATTTTATTTTATTCACAACAGATAAATCTTTATAGTATCGAAGAATAGTAGTATTATCTTCAGATTGTAAAATATTATATATTGCTTGAGATTGTGCACCATTAAAAGTATTCAAAAACGAATGAAATAAATTAGAAATATTTTTTGGTTCCATTTCATTTGAAAATAAAGATGTTAGTAAACCAATATCTTTCCAGAATTTAATATCATGAAAAGATTTTAAATTATGTAATATATCAGACATAAGACACCCTAGAAGTAAAATATTATTATTAACTACTCCATTTGCTGTATTAATATATATTTCTGATGATTTATGAATAATCTCTGTTTTGTTTTCAGTTTGTAATATGATGTTTTCTAATCTCTTCAGAAGTTGATATTCAAAAGACTTAGTTTTTGGACCCAAACTAGAATATTGATGTATATTATCTAATAAATATGCATGATTAATAACTTGTAAGTTATGCTGAAAGTTGCACGATAAAGTTGTATAATTATCAGTTGAAGTTGAATTACGTAATAAGTGAATAGTCTCACCAGCAAAATCTAATAAATGAAATAATTGTGATGTTAACCATTGCTTAAATTGATCTGTGTGTGTTGGGGAAGCTAAATACGAACGAAAAATATTCATTATTTTCACTAAAGTTGGCATTAATGCCACACATTTAAGTACATGAAATGATTTCGTGAATGATTGAAATATCGGTTGAACAACAAGTGACAAAAAAGATGAAATAATTCTGATTTTAAGATGTGAATCACTAAATAAAATATTACTATTTGAAGCTATGACAGATAAATCAGCTTCAACACATTCTACCATTGATAATAATATTTGATTTAGATGATCAGAACCCCAAGGCAATGATGGATTTTTGCCATCAAAGAATTCATCAAGATTTACAGTGCTACTATTATATGTTTCAAATATTGAGGAAAGCAATATATAATATATTTTGAATAGACTGGAATTTATTAATATTTTTATATGTAAATAATGATTATTGGAGAAATTATTATTAATGTTGACGAAAGTCTCAGAATCTTTTTCATTTTGAATTGTTGATAATATGTATGAGCCAAATGATATCATATCCTCTAAAGATAAAATAGAATTTTCATCATTTGTTGCATTTACCACATTTTTTATTGATTTCCATCCAAACTGAGTGGAATCAAAAATATCAAAATACTTTTTAATTGAATTATTTTCTGCTTTTACTTCATTATTTATGCTTGTAATTCCTCCAACTAATCCTGGAACAATATATAAAAATGATGATGGAGATTGTACGATTTGTCCCAACACTAATCTTTGGTCAGCAATCGTATAAAGAGAAGGAAATCCTATCAAAAATAAATTAAAATTATACAATGTTGTATGACATGGATAACTTAATACCTTCAATAGTAATATTTTGAGCTAGTTTCCAAAGCTCGTATGAAGTATTCATTGCTGTGTACAAGTCATCATCTGGCATGTTGCAATCTTTCATAGTATAACTGACATCATTGTCAAATGTTTCGTTTGGTACTGACTTATTGTTCTCATCATACTTATTTGGTGAAGTTAAAGAGCTATTACACAGAAAGGAAATAAAATGAAGGGTAACTAAGGTCAATAAATTATAATTATTATCACCTTTTCCCTGGACTCAAATCGAACTTTTCTAACACGATATAGCATTGTGATGCGATGGCATTAATTATATCTCTTATTCTTGGAATAGCAAGATTATCATCTGCAGATTCGAAGAGATCATGCTTAGAAGAAGAAACTTTTCGTTGAATCTCATCTCCTTTTGAATCTGCTAGTATTTGAGTTGAGTCTTTATAACAAAAATTACTTTCAGCATCGCCAATACTCATTAAAATGGCTTGTTGAAGTTCCGCATCATCTAAATCATTTAATTCTCTAGGTTGTAAATTAGGCACAGCTCTATCATTTGCTCTGATATAACCTCGGGAAGGATCTGACTCATTTGGATTCAAAACATACGCATCTTGTACAAATTGGTTCTGAATACTTGCATCGACATTTCCTTCCAGACTATCATAGGATTGAGCTGGTGAGAGTCGTGAGCCTTCTATATAATCAAAATAAGATGGGCTATCTTTATCATTATTATGGGCAGTACTTCCGCGATTCGAGTTTTCAGCAATTCCATATGGTCTAGCAAATGTTTCTACCCTTTGCTCTTGTGGAATCGCTTCACTTGGATCTACATACAATGCAATATCATATCGTAAATATAAGACAATAATATTTGCACGAGTTAAATATAAAAAAGCAAGTCGTATCACCTGTGCCTGATGAATTTGAGCCCAGAGGAAATGATGAATTACTGTTTTCAAATTCATCGTCACCATCTCTTCTCAATTCTGCGGCAAGTTGAGATCCATCGCTACGATGAGAACGTGCTCGTCTTGAGTATAAACTACCTTCAGCACTATCATTCTCATCTAAGCTATAATCACGATCATCGGCATTCGAAGATTTCTCATCTCCATAATATTGACTCAATCCATCTCCTTCATGTTCGCTTTGATCGGTGTGTTGCAAATGACTTGTCTGATGGACAAGCATATTCTCTGCTGATACAAAACTACCGTCACTGCCTGTGTAAATAAAAAATAAAATTTGAAATGAATATATAATTTAATTTTTAATATGTTTATTTGCTACCAACAGAAGACCCGTCCTCTCCTCCAAAAGATCTTGATCGAGATCTATTACCACTAGATTTTCTTCTATCATAAGAATAATTACGACCTCTTTGATAGGAACGATCTGGACTAACTTCAGTATCTCGCTATGTGATTCAGCACAAAAATAATTATTAATAATTACATTGCAGTTACATACATTAAAATTGAATAGTAACAAAACTAAAACATATCATAATTATATTTGAGCTAATATATTTTTAATATTGAACCTCTCTTTCACGTCCGGAGTAAAGTTGACTGTAATTACCACTATTTTCGACTTCATCCATTCGCGAATCTAAATCTTCTGAACTACTTTCTTCTTCAGAAAAATCACTTCCAAAACCATCTTTTGAGCTATCTCCACCTGACACATAACCATTGGAGTTGTGCGATGCTCTATTGTCTATTCAACAATTATATAGATGTTTTCCTTAGAAAAATAAAACTAAAAATATTACTACCTACTTACTACCTTTTCCATAATGATGATTGTGATTCTTATTTTTGTTAATGTGACATCCAGCATTCTCCTAATCAAAATTATAATAAATACAGATAATAAATTATTATTTTACATAATAAAATGAATTCTATTCAAAACAATTGTATATTAATTAATTAATTACCACAGTTATTAAACGCTGTTGTTCAGTAAATGCTTTAATATTTGCTCCAAATACTGTTAGTGTCAAGAACAATAATTCGAACTCTTGTAATAATCTCTTCAATCTGAGTTGATTATAATAATCTTTGTTTTGGATATGATTCAAAGTAGCATGTGAGAGAGAAACATTCATATTTGGACCAAGAATTATTTCTGATACTTCACTCACAGCAAAAGAATCTTCCATGTTAATTAATGGATCAGAATTATTTTGATCAATCTTTTCAACATACGAGAGATTCGAATTAGATTTAGATTGACCAATTGGTGTATGTGCTTGTGATGGTGAAACGATTGGTGAGGAAATATTAAGAGATGAAAAACTCAATTCTTTTTCAGTATATGTTGGTGTTTCAACTGCTAATATTCCAGCAATTGATCTTGGATTGATTGGCTTACATTGATCATTTAAAATATATTCATCTGGCGGTGACATATGATCAGATTTTTGATCAATAATTTCATTTGAAGATTGATGAGATAGAATATCCTAATAATTAACATAGCATAAGAATCATCATTATTAACATCTTATGATACAGTTACTTAACCTGAATTTGGCTATTAAATGAGTCATAAGTTACTTCAAGCAAAGAATGAATTTTTCCAAAAGTGGTATCACAGCATTCTACACAATATTCCTGGTCAAATAATTTGTTATTTTCAACTTTTTCTTCATTATTATTAACTAACAAAATAATATAATAGCAAAAATAATTAAAATAAAACATATTTTTTGAAATGATTCTTACCTTTTGAAACTGCATTGCTCTGTAACAGTATGTTGAGTAATGGATCAGTATATTCATGTTGTTTTGATTTATTATGTGTTGCAGTAGCTGTTGACATTAAATATAGCAATGTTCGCATAATTAATGAACGACTGACTCTTTTCGCAAAGATCAGTCCTTCATTTGTCATATTTAAGAAATTTTCATCATTTGCAGATGCAGCGAGTTTTTTATCTTCCTCTAATTGTCGAAATCTTTGTATTAGTATATTCTGAACATCTACAAAATACTTCTTATCTGGATTATCTACATCTTATAATAATGCATACAAAATAATCTCAATGCTAAAATAGGAAACAAATAAATAAATAAATAAAAATTACCTTCATCCCCATTGGAATTCGAAATCGATAAAATGTGTGATTTATATAAAGCGTCGGATAGTTTTAAATGATCATCATTAGTAAGCTCATTTTCCAATTCATTTGTTATTTCATTGTTTTCACTAGCCACTAGAACCATAGTGAATTTATCACCACAATGAGCGTAGATAGGTCTAAACATAATACAATAGCATTACTATTTTTATTGTGCTCAAATATATCAAGTTCCTTACCTAACATTCATGATTGTAAATGCAGTCATTTTGCTTGGAGAAAAATATTGGTTATTATTTCCATGTCCAAGTCGCCCTCTATATATTATATGTAAATTGTGTTGAAAATTTTATCTATTTATTTTATTATATTTAACTTACCCATCACCGTGACCCCAAGTATATAATAAGCCCTCGTTGGTAATTGCGGCACTATGCTCACAACCTGCGGAAATACTTATCACAATAAGAGACTCAATGCTTGCTATGTAACAAGGAATAGAAATATTATCTTCATTTCCATGTCCCAGTTTTCCATTCTGGCCACTGTAGATAATATGAAAGGAAAATAATGAAAGTAAAACTTAATCAGAAAAATAAATGACCATAACCAACCTTCCCCAGCTTAGAACCTTTCCTTTATTGTCTAGTGCCAAACAATGATCCCAACCGCAAGTTACCTTTTTAATATTAATTGTTTCGATCGATGATATTAACTCTGGTAACATTTTACACTCATTATGACCTAAACCTAGCACAGGCGGAATAACACCTCTTCGACTGTCCTATTGGTTATTAAATGTTGTTGTTAAAATTTTAACAACTAAAAACAACTTGTTGCATACTTTATATCCACACCCGAAGCTATACAATCGACCTTCTTTTGTTAAGAATATTGAATGCTCCCAACCTGCAGCCAGTTGCACAACCGTCAATTCTTCTGATTTTTTTATTAGTGTTGGTTTCACAATATCTTCTATTGTTCCCTAATTTAGTGTAGTAAACTATATCATGATAATGCATTGCGATAAACTAATAAAAACCATACATACCTGACCGCATTGACCTTGTGTGTTCTTCCCCCATGAATACACCTGCCCTTTCTCTGTCAAAGCCAAACTATGGGACGCACCACATTGCACCGATATAATCTTTTCATGATCCAACAGCGTTATCATAACAGCTTCAGTTCGATCGTTAAGGTCGCCTAATCCAAGGCGACCGTTACCACCGTTACCCCATGATAAAATTTTACCAGTATCGAGCAAAAACAAAGCATGCCCCAAACCACAGGATATGTCAATCACTTTTGACGGAAAAGGAAGGGCTTCCAAAATTTGTGGCTGAAGATCGACTTTGCTGCTATGAGGCGATCCTACCAATGAAATTCAACAACATATCAAAATACTGTATCTATCAGTAAAAACCTGTGGTTTACCTGCCGAACCGCCAGTACCCCAAACATAGACTACGCCATTTATGTCAATAGCTATAGCATAAGTGCTCATTGACGCCATTTTAATTATTAAAATATCCTGTAGTGACTCAATGACGGTTGGTATCAAACGATGAAGCAAAGCATCGCCATGACCTAGCTTACCATGATCAGCTTTTCCAAAACTAACCAAGATTCCATTATTTGTTTTATTCTACATGTGATATGAATCAAAGAAAATAATAAACAATCCAAAGATGATCAATAAACAATGAGACAGAGAGAAATTGAATAAACTTACATTTATTATTGTTGAATTGAGTATAGATGGAATATGATTTTGTTCGTCAGCCAGCTTGTTGATAAACTGATACATTTCCAACAAAGGATTCAAAGAAATATTCATATATTCATCGGTGAAACTGCTTAAAATGACAGCAGTGTGTAATAAGAGTGAGGCTCGACCACTTTTTATTGCTATAAGAAGACAAGCATTGAGCAAATTATCTCGCTCCTTGTTTGAAATGCTGGAGGAAAATATAGCTTCGCAAGCAGTGTTAAATATCCTCTGAGTCACCAATAGTGGATCATGTAGCGGAGGAGCAGTAGTTCCAGCAGTTGGATAATGATTTCTAAGATAATCCAGCTCAGGCAGTTTCATTAGCGGAGTAGATTCAGCATTGGTTGACGAAAAGCCAACAATACTGTTCACATTATTTATTGTTTTGTTTTTATAGTCCCAATAATCAGAGAGTGACAATGGATTCTTCTCATTCAAAGTACTAGATAGATCTTCGAAAAATTCAGCAACAGCAGGTGCTCCCAATGATTTAATAATTGACAACGTTTCCGATAACAACGAAAGTTCTAATTGAAGTGATAATTTTATATTATTCATTTGTAAAATAGCCCAAAATTAAAGAAGAGAACCAGACAAGAAA
>VKHH01005925.1:0-40636 GCA_015144975.1 Epipyxis sp. PR26KG | reverse complement strand
GCTTTTTCCTCTTGTCTAGTTGCACCTTTTTGATTTGCTCCGTTAATTTTTATTCATTCATTCATTCATTCATTCATAAAAAAAAAAATTGATCATACATCCAACTACTAGACATAATTAAACTCAAGCTGAAGAATATACTCAAATTTTTCATATTTTGATCGCGTCGATTAATATTACCGTAAAACGCTTTTAAGGGGCCATGTTTGCAGTAGCAGTATCCAGTGTTGCTGACTTTAATCCTGTTATTTATTGAACAAATAATACGGTAAGTTACCCTTTTTAGTTGCTTGATCTAGAATTTGTTCAGTAACTAAATCAATTACGGTCATTATGTTGCCATCCATTATGCACAATTAATAATGGATATGGGATATCAAGTTTAGTTTATTGTTTGATCTCGATCAGTTAATAAAAGTTATACTTTACAAGAAGGCCGGAAGAAGGTAGGAGAGGCCAGCAGACTATTCAAAATTTCAAAAAAAGGATCATGTTTACAGAATCTTTTGATAATTAAAAAGTATAACAAAGATCAAAGTATTTTGCTATTTTGATTTACCAATTTGTAATGAAACCACTGAACAAAACCCTGTTGAAAGAAATTAGTTTATCAACAAAGCAAAGGACACTTGAGGTCAACAAAAAAAATCTTCATTCATCTGTTTAACATTTTCACGGAATAATTTTATGTTCTAGTTATTGGCTGAAGATGATGAGGTTGAGGAAGATCTGGAGACTTTTATCAAAACTCAAAAGGCTGCATTTGGTGAACCAATTTGTTAAAGTTGAAAAGCCAAAATAATTTATTGCTTACCACTCATTGTAAATTTAGGAATAGAACACATTTCGAAGCCACCCCAACCAAATTTACACACTGTCACACCAAGCAAACCAACATCAAAGGTCAGTTCAGCAACACCAAAGAATAATAAAAGAGTTGCTAAAGTAGTAACAGCGGAAAAAGCTGCTCCGTCATCAGCATCTTCCTCAGCAAGAAATAATCGTCATCAACTGACAGCAAGTGTAATGGCAGATAAAACACCTACAACAGTAACGAAAACAAAGCAACAAACCAATAAACGCAAAATTAAAGAAGTTATTTCTTACCATGACGATGAAGATGATGAAGTTAATACCCCTGTCAAGAAAACGAGAAAAACAGCTGTAAAAGCTCGCAAAGTGAAACCCATTCCTGCTAAAACGTTTGTGAACCAACCCAAGCTATCATTGCGACAGAGAAGTGTCAATTCGTATGCTGAGCTGAATGACTTGGATCTTGAAACTGCTCTTGAAACTTGGAATTCATCATCATCTGCTGCACACCCTGCAAGCAATAACGCTAGAGTTCCTATCCAAATAATTAACAAAAATGGTGAGGTAAGAAAGAAAAAAGGGAAAACTTTGCCATTTGATATTATTCCTTATGGTAGTTTGGTGAGAATTAAATCAATGGATGAAGATGAAGCCGAAGAGTTGCAATCAATCAGATTCGGTGGATGGAGAGGTAGAAAAGCTTTACTCGGTACTCTTGGTTATATTCTTCGAAGCTCTATTGATGTCTTAGTCTATCATGTGGGAAGAGATGTAAAGTTAACATGGAATCCGAAGATGTTAGATGTTGTGAAAGAATCCACATTTATGGAGCCATTAGAAGTGGGAAAGACTGTTTACATCACTTCTCCCAGTAATGTAGCAACAATTCAACGTAAATATGGCTTAGAATTCTCGCAAACCATGGAAACAATGGTAGGAACCGTAGGCTCAGTTGTAACAGTGAGTGAAACTTGTACTACATGTACAGTCATGGTCAAAAATGGACAAAGTGCAATTTGGGCAACTGAACTTCTCGAAGTTTTCCCTTCATATTAACAAGTTGAAACTATAATTTTCCATTTTTCCATTGTTATTTATAAATATAAATTGTAATTTAGTTGGCGATAAAATTGAGTACTGGAATACCAATTAGTTGGTGATAAAATATGAGAATTTTGTTTGAATACTGCAATACTACAATCTAATGGTTTGAATTTATAACAGCAGTTAATTACATAAGCTCAACAAAAACAATATTATTTATTCGTGAACCATATATATTTAATTAAGCTTATAATTTGTCCAAAAAATGTAAGATATAAATGATTTTAGATGAAAACACAATGGCGGAATCATATAATTTGGTAGTAATTATTCAAGCTATTTTGTGAAAATTATTCACTAGAAAGTCGCAATTAAAAAGCTCAATTTTTGTAATGGCTTTGTTTCGTTGCTGTATGACTTAATGATATTCGAATAAGCATTCGAATATGACTAATTCGAGCATTCACAGCAGCAAATTTTGATTACCACAGTAACTTATTTTCAAAGTCATTTGAGCTGAATAAGTACTTCTTCAATATAGGATCTGGAAATTGATGGTGACGTTACCTAAAATTAATTAACAAATTAATAAACTCCTTTTAAAAACAAGAGTTTTAGGAATATATTTGACTTGAAAATAGAAATCAAATACCTCTTGCATATAATAGATTATCATAACCATCTTCTTTATTATAATAATGATAATTCATGTGTCGAATAAACACGATCTAACTGATCCTATTACTAAGCCATCAATAAGTAATTCTTGCAATGCAACTCTACTCTCGTCAGAAGTAGATGGACCAAGAATATTTAATATTGTACCAATCGCAACCACCTGTAAACATCACAACATACTCTGACTTATTACAAGAAAGTTCGCAATAAACGCAAATAATCATATATAAAATTTAAATATCGTATTTTTACTTGACAATTCGTATCTGAAGAGAACAAAAGGTCTGACAAGTATGATACAGCATTGGTCGATAATAAAAATTCTCTAGATTCAGGCTCTCTTGACAAGTTTTGCAATGTACCAGCAGCTTCATGACAAATATCCACTGAATCATCCCTTAGTAAGTTCACAAGAATAGGTATACAATTTGTATCACGAATCATACTAAGTGAAACGATGTCTACACTAAGATTATGTACTGTTCCAACTGCACGAGCTCGTACTGTACTGTCTTCAGATGATAAAAACTCCGATATTTTGTCAATGTACTATATAACATGGATCGGATCGATAATAGGAAATATCATGAATATAAGTTTATAAGTTTTGAATCTTTGTGTTTTAACGAAGAAAAAAATACACAATGAATATGGTTTATAAAGATACTAAACTTGGATATATTTAGATCATAATAGGATTATCAACCATATAATGATTGGTGTGAAATTCAATGTTAATTTTCCAGATAATATAAGATTATATTACCTGTCGATTTTGTCGAATAGATTGCCTTCCTGGTGCAACATAACAGAAAGCTTGTATAGCACCTAAAGCACTAGATTGTAGTTTATATTCTTGACTTCGTAGACAAGCCAATAATAATCTCATCGCATCTAACTCAATAAAATGTTGCACATTTACTCCATTATAACATGCATTCAATACTGTGTTACACATTTCACACAAGGATGTAAGATTTCTTTGTGTTAATTGACGTTGAAGTATTTGTAAGATTGAAGTTACGCCTGCTTTACCTGAGAAATGTAAATGTAAATACAATAAAACATAGAATAAAAGAGTTAAATGCAATTCCAGGAAATAAATTAAACAATACAAAAAATAAATTTAAGAAAGCGAAAGAGTTCAACTTTTTTATATACAATTGCATATCAATAGAAACTATACTAACAGTGGGTACCTAATGATAATCTATTTTTAAAGAGTTAAATACAATACGAGGAAATAAATTAAACAACACAAAGAATTAAATTAAGAAAGCAAAAGAGTTCAACTATTTACAGTATATACGATTGCATATCAATATAAACTATACAAACAGTGGGTACCTAATGATAATCGATTTGCCATTTTTCTTAATAATATTTTCAATGTTTTAACCATAATCAATTCCAGTTCAATTGGTATCACCGATGTTGATGTGCCATCCATACTTAGACTTCCAAGAAGTGGTCTTAATTCATCAGCCTGTAACTCTGATCCACATATCGTATCAGTATGTTCATATTGTCTAACGAATTGCTCACATAATTGTTGAATCACAGTTTTATTACGAGTTAATGCTTGAGGTTGATTGAGACTTGAATTTATGGATACAATATCAACCATACTATGCTATATACGATGTTGAGGTTTTACTTTACTGTGAAAGTTAATAAGTTGACTGATACAATAAAATCTCACACTCAATATTATTATTCAATTATTCAATTAGAATAATTTTAATGCAAAAAATGGAAAATCAAGATTTTAAGCCCAAATAAGTGTGTCAAGTGTGATTTTCCTTGTACCAAAAGACCTGTGTCAGAAATTTATAAACGATTCAAGTCGAATACATTTTAGTATTCCTACTAATTGCAGTGGTTAAAATAAAAAGAGTATACTGCATACAGCAGGTAGTATTTCTATTGTAAAGTTGGATCTGTTTCCTTCTAAACTTATCAATAATATCAATAAATCATAAATATAACTATTTCATATTTAAGATTTAAGTATTAGAGTATCTGTATCAATTATTGTACAAAATTTGAAAAACAAATCAGCATCTACGTATCGGGTATCTACAGTAGATTTCGATGTAATGAGTAAGAATATTATTTTGCTGATCCATTAACGGTTAATGATGAGAGATTTTTTGGAGATTCTTATTATTATTATAGGCAATTCCTATTCCAGTATTATTGGGTATATGTATGCTCAGTTTTTTTAATTAATTAATTCATTATATACATAAGTTAGTACACCGCTAACAGCATTTATTTATTTATTCTGAACGAGGAAGCTTGAGAGGGCTCACTGTTATGTTCTAGAGCTTGTTCCTCTTGTTTAGTTTAATTGACATGCTTAACTAATTCATTCATTCATTTTCATATTCAAGCATTGAAGCTTTCTTAAATATACCAATCGAAGAGGACCTTGCAATGAATTAAATCCAAAACTACAAGTAAACAAATTTTGCTCTTTCTGATTCATTTCTCTTTTTAACAAATATAGGAACTGTATATAGGATCTTGTTTCTTGTTTCATGTTAATATGTAAAATCAATTAATTAGTTGATGATGATAAATGTTAGTTGTAACTTAGGGGTTAAGGTTATTAAGTGATGCCGGACGATCAAATAATCGAAATTCCCTTTGGTTGAGATATTTTAATTTTTGTTTCATCGTTCTTGATAAAAAATCATAGTGATAAATACAAATAATCATCAATGAACAGTAATTTTTAATAGAATTGTTAAGTTTTATTAAGGTATTATTATCAGAATTCAACAACATATGAAAAATTTATAGTAGTAGCACAGTAATATCACCAATTATATGAAATGATGGTTCCAGACCATCCCTTCAATTATCGTTTATATACTATAATTATACAGCCAGCAACATAACTATCATATTTACAAAAAATTACAACAGTTTTATTAAAAAATAAATATCAAAGAAATCATAATAATTACTAAATTCTAACTCATCGTTAAATCTAATTCGCGAGATAAATCATTATATCATTTACATGATATAAATAATTATAATGCACTCACTAATAGATATTTGTAACAAACAAAAATTATTATTTTATTTTATTAGTTGAGACATCCATGCGATTTTTCCGAATAGAACAATATCTTCATCACATAAATCCATCGCTTCAGCATACTTTCGAATAGCATAATTATAATCATTCATTGACTCGTGCTCTAATCCTTCTGATACACAATCATTATAAGTTACAATGTTTTCATCTGTCATGTAAGCTAAAGGATGTTGTGGTGTAAATTGGAAGTCATTCCAACCTAACGTCTGAAGAATATTTGATTTTATAGAATCATAAAATAATTTTGGTGGATTGGATGGAATTCGAGCGACTAAAAGAGTTTTGAATTGACTATAATTATTGATAGTATCATTATAATCTTCATTACTTTCATCTCTCGTGCTATTATTAGAATTGTTGTGATTACCATTACTGTTTATTATATCTTGATCGCTATCATGATGCTCATTATTATTATTATTATTATTATTATTATTATTATTATCATTCGATAATTTAGATTTGTTTCTTTTCATTCCTTTACATTCTATCCATTCTTCATCTTCCTTTTCATCATAAAACTCATAATCTTCTAATGATGTTGAACTAACTCGATTTGAATTTTGATTATTATTATTATGATTTTTTATATTATTATTATTATTATTATTATTATTATTATTATTGTTATTATTATTATTATTATTATTATTATCAATAGGTATGTTTGAATTATTACTATGTGGAATAGTACCAGAAGAGGCAGCGATACAACCTTGTTTTTCAATTGAATCTGATGATGAAATAGAGGATGTTAGGGATGTATCAGTATAATCAACTGAGTCATTCACATCATTTCCAAGTTCACTAGTGTTAATATTATTATTACAACTACTACCATTATTCGTAATAGTTTGATAAGCTTTACTTGGCAATGATATGATTGGTGACATATCAGACAAACTTTCATTCACATTCTCACTAGTTGATACTTTTATAATAGGAGTGAGTGATTCGGATTGAGAGTCTTGAGTTTGAGAGTATGTTTCAGCTACAATTTCTAGATTATTATTATTATGACTCATTTTGTTTGATGAAATATTATCTTTCTCATCATCACTTTCTTCTAATACTAAACTAGCAAATGACATACGATTGTATCTTTTCTTTGCTGATGATGCAGTTATTATGATGCTTGAATTCATATACCCACTTTTTATTGGAGTTATGATTGATGAACTTAACGATTGACTTGATGAATAAGGTATATTAAATAGCATTTTTTTATCTGATTTATTATTATCATAAATATTATTATTATTATTAATATTATTATTATTAATATTATTATTTTTACTATCAATATTATTACTATAATAAATTTTACCATTACTATTATTATTATTATCAATCGCATGTTCAGCAGCAATTTTAGAGAAATGTGGTGATGGGAATAATTCAGGATCAGTGAAATCTTTAATTGAAGTAAGAACTTGAGTATTAATGGTAAGTCCATTACTCAGATTATTTTTATTATTTTTAGAATGAATATTATGGAATTCTTGAAGATTTTTGAGATGGTCATTTTTAAATATCATATAACTAGTATCTAAATTATGGCTTATATTTGAAATTGAACCAACACTTCCATTAGAATAGCGATTACTTAAAATACTATTATTATTTTGATAAATATTATCATTATCATTTGAATCAATTTGATTTGTTTCATCACTATTATTTGACCTATCACACTTGTCATTATTATGATTGCTGTTATCGATATTATTGTGATCTATACAAAGATTATTACTATTATTATTATCATTATGCCCATTATTATTATGATTTTTGACAAGAAATTCTTCAGAATCATTCGAATCAATTTGAAGTTGAGAATAAATCATATTCAATTCATTCATTGATTCATCCTCTTTGAGAGGAAGTGAATTATTATTATCAACATTTTTCTTTTTGTTTAAATTATTATTATCCAACCACAATTTGTCATGTTCATCCCATTCAATTTCATTATCACTATCAACCAAATTAATGACATTATTATTTGATTGGCCTAAATCAAACGACAAAATAATAGAATTAAAAATATAAACATAAAATACAATAATAAAATAGATATAACAAACCTAATTTATGTAATCTTTTGTTTTGAATGTTTGAAGATAATGTTGATTTTCCATTCTTCGATTCTTGATTTTCATCATCATTATCGATCATTGTCAAGTCCACCACTGCAACTTTATTCTTCCAGTAAGAATCTAATGTTTGTTGCGTTAATTTAGAAGTTTTATTATCATCTAACAGACCATCATTGGAGAGATCACTCACACTAGATTCATCATTATTTTGTACGGTATAAATATCATGTGTACTACTAGCAGAAATAGAATCATTACTATTATTATTGTTACTATCATTTACTTTTTTTTCGTTTTGTAACATATCGTGTCTTGTGTAACCTAATGCACCAGTAAGTTCACCATGAGTAAATTCACAATCCGCATAATTAATTTTACTATTATTTTGATGTGATAAAGCACTGCTATGATCACTCAGAGCATGTAACCCACTTCCACGTAACCATAGTTTTTCCATTACTAAACTTCTTCCTTTTGGACCTAAACGAAACAATTCTTTGGTTTCATTATTTGAAAAATATCGATTAGAACTACCACTTTCAGTTACAACACGCAAACCATCCTGTAATGATAATAAATTTAATTCATTCATAATATATTCATTTATGTTTTATTAGCTTACCTTAAATACTTGTTTTTCATATATTTTTTCTTCGATAGCAGATGACATGATCATTCGGAAGACTACAACTGTTCTCTTTTGACCAATTCGATAAGCTCGATCAACTGCTTGACGATCTTCTGCTGGATTCCATGATGGATCAAATATGATAACACGATCAGCACCTAAATATATTATCAAGATAAAAATCAATTAACAGTTCTTTTTCTGATATTATTTGAAGAACATACCAGTCAAGGTAACACCAGTACCACATGCTTTAGTTGTTAGAAGACATACGCTTGGACCAGTAAATGATGATTCTGGATCACCACCTTCATTAAACTCATCAATAATTCGTTGTCTCTCACGACCTGTTGTTGAGCCATCAATGCGATACAATCCGAGCCCTTGATCCAACAAAACAAATTGTATTACATCCAGCATTAGTTTAGATTGAGAGAATATTAGTGTGCGATGTCCATTACGATGAAGTCTAGTAACTAGCTTTGATAGAACACGAAGTTTGATGGAGCCCTAATAACAACATCGTCAACATGTCAGCATTACTTGCCACAAGTAAACTTTATTTGTATTTACCTGTAATAATTCATGCAGAGTTGGTTCACGACCAGCGAGATCAAATGCTGATTGTTTGTTAGCATTAGCTGATGATGGAATCAAATAATCATCTTCATCTTGTGTACCTTCGTTTATAGTCAAATCGTCTAACTGTCGATTTAAACTATCCATCACATCATCAGAAGAGTTTGATTTTAATGATGAAGAACGAACTCCATTGCGTTTATCACGATTTCTATCAGCTACTTCCAACAAAAAAGGATGCCTACAAATGGTTTTAAGTTGATTGATTGCTTCCAAAGGGTAAGCATTTAAATTTTGGAGATAATCATAGCGAGATTTCAAGTAACTTTCATACATATCACGTTGCTTCGTTGCCAACTAAAATATAACAAGAATAATAATATAATATTAATTATTAGAATAGTGAGGTTATTAGTTAACAAGAATAGCAAGTTTTTACCGGTATCCAAATAACGATATCTACTTTATCTGGAAGGGCCAACACAGCTTCAAAGTCACATTTCTTTCTTTGTAATACTATGTGTTTCGTTATATTCATCAACAATTTCGTAGAGCATTCTGCTTGTTCCCGATAAATTGATAATGCATTTGGATCTTGACCAACAATTATCGGAGTTGAAAATGCTGATTTAAATTGAGCTAGTGTTCCTAATAAGTTGGAATTACGATTATTCGATGTGACCCAATTTGCAATCGCATAAAATTCGTTCAAATTGTTTTGAATTGGAGTACCACTAAGCAATAATTTATGCTTTGCATCAATACAATGAACTGCTTTTGATACCTTGGTTGATGGATTTTTTATCAAATGACCTTCATCCAGAATTACATAATCCCATTCTCCTAACGAAAAGTCATCCGACATATTTGCAACGATATGATAAGATGTTATAATAATATGTGTGACAGAATAATCTGATTTGGAGTAACATTCAAAGACTTCCGATAGAATTTTTTGGCGTTTCTTTTTAGCCACATCTGAACTTGCAATTTCAATAACAATTTTACCAGATGTGATGTGGGGTCTAAGATATTCTACAATTTCTCGGTACCAACTTTGTAATACAGAAACTGGCGCAACTATCAGTATTCTAAAATAAGAGCATAACAACAGAATTATATACTCTAAACTTTTCAAATATTAACAACCTACAACAATTTCACCTATTAATCAAGTTTGATCTAACCAATGCACACATAAGACATGTAACTTGAAATGTTTTCCCCAATCCCATATCATCTCCCAGAATTCCACCAGGTATATCAGATAGAAACAAACGGTACATCCACTCTACACCTTCCAACTGATGTTTGAATAATCTTGCTCGCAACTGGTTTGGCAAATTTAGTTCATTTCTTTTTAGCGTTACTTGTCCAAAATTGATATCACATTTTCTTAACATTTCCCTGTAATATTCCATGCTCATGTCATATGTAGCTTTGGGGTCTTTTGAAGAAACAATTCCACTCTTGTTGGATTTCAATACTGTTTGCTGATTTTGATTGAAAGTGTCTGGCAATACGATGATCTTTGCACTTCGCTCCTGCACTTTTTTACATGATTTTGAACCCTCTGTTTGGTTTATCACAGGGATTGATTGTAAAGTGGATTTGTTTTCTTTGTTTAACAGATCAATGTCATTATTGTGGTTGGATTGTGAGTTATTATAATTGAGCTTATGCGACTTGACCTTCGCTAACAACTCGTTATTTTCGAAAATATTTTCCATATCTGATCAAATTGTTACAACTTAAAACAAATACCTAAAAAGCTTGTGAATACTGGAATACTGGAATAATGTGTTTTTTGTTTTTGGGAATGGGTTTAATAAAATAATAGACTGATAAAATAACGGTCAAACAAACAAAATATTATTATCTTATATACCAATTTTTTTAAATGATAGAAATAAAATAAAATAATACTAAATTCTGTCCTGGAATTAATTAGCTAAACTAAACAATGTTCCTATATAACTTATTTTAATCAAAAGCTCCCCAAAAAATCAACACACTTTATTATTATTCCAACATTTGAATTATATTTTAATTATATACTGTATATATATATATATATTTCTTGTTATTACTGTATATCTACAAATAAAAATAATGCATCAAGGATTGTAGAGCAATATGTAATTCGAGTTATTGCAACGTCATTAATTCTTACTGTAACAATTAAATACAATATTTGAAAAAGAGACAACATTGCTAATTTCAAATAATGATAACGATCAATTTAGTAGATGATGAAGATGATTTTATTGCATATCCATCCAAAAGAAAAGCAAATGTTTCGCAAACAGGTGTCATCAATTTGACTGAACAAGATGAAGTAACGAATGCTCAAGAGTTTGGACTTTTACCAAGATATATTCGCAAATCAGTTCTTCGCATGTCGAATAGTCAATATTCTCAACCTAAAATTGTCGAGATCGTGGTAAATTATTGCAAATCCCACCCTAATGACCAAGATGTTAACAGTATTGTAGCAAACTGTACTCCGTTACTAGTAACAAAAAACAACAAGAATAAAAAACCAAGTCCTACGACCAATCAAGTTAATCTTGATGATGATTTTGATTTTTCTGCTTGGGATCATTTGATTTTTGATCCAGTCAAAGAGGTAAGGTATTTAAATTTAAAGTTGAACAGATTTTGGTTCTAACTGTGCAATTCCAATTTATTCTTTTATTCTTCTTTTATTTTAGGTTTTATCTATTTTCCCATCTGCTAGTATTAAATTTGTGCAAAACTTACTGACCGCCAATTTAAATAATGTAGAGTTAGTGGTATCAATTATGGTTGAAAAAGGATATGATAAGGAAGAAGAATCCAAAACCTCTTTGGCTCCTTCATCCAGTAGCATCCGTACAACATTAGATTTCGCAAGTTCAACTTGGAGTACATCACCATTGTATATAAGTAATGCAACTAATGAACTACAAAATAATTTTCCCTATATAAGACAAAACAGTATCGTAAAATTGTTCAACACACATAATAAACATTATTTTCATACTTTAATTGATTTGGAAAAAATAACTGGAATAGGTATACCATATAATGCAATTGGAGTGCCCCACTTAAAATTGAAAAAATTATCATCGCAAGAAATAAATGAAGTTTCTTTAACAATAAAGAAAAACAAGAGTGATCTTTTAGTAAAATGTTCATCTTGTCGTGTGGTTTCTGTCCCAAACTATCCTCTTGATCCTTTATTTAATCAAGAGTTAGATTGGATTGTTGAGAAAAGGAAATTAATTGCACAACAATTAGATCATGAGTATGCCGAAGGATTAAATGAAAAGATCGCTGAAGATGAAGGTGGAATGATTGAATGTGGATGTTGTTGTTGTGATTATCCATTTGAAAAAATGATATCATGTGATGAAGGTGGCCATTTATTCTGTAAAACTTGTGTTTTGAAATATGTGGAACAAACGGTATTTGGAGATAATAAATCTGTGGTCAAATGTTTGAATACCGCAGAAAAGTGTGATGGGACGTTCACAGATTTCATGTTACGTTGTGCTCTTCCTCCTAAAACTTACGAGAAGTTTCAAGAGGCTATTATGCGAGATGCAATAAAAGCTGCTGGTTTAAATTTAGTTTCATGTTACCATTGTCAAATGCAAGTTGAAATGACAAATAGCGCTGGAAATATATTGTATTGTCCTTCTTGTAGAAAAGAAACTTGTCGATTATGTAAGGAACCAAGTCATGTACCATTGAAATGTAGTGAGGTTGAAAAGAAAAGTGCCACATCATTACGATTATCTGTTGAGGAATCGATGACTCAAGCCAGGTTAAGAGAGTGTCACAAATGCAAAACTAAGTTTTACAAAACCGAAGGTTGTAATAAAATGACTTGTTCGTGTGGTAGCCTTATTTGCTATATTTGCAGAAAAGATATAAGCAAAGAACAATACAAACATTTTTGTCAGACACCTCATTGTAATCACAAATCTTGTAGCAAGTGCAAATTATTTACTGATAGTGTTGAAGATGATCGACAAGCAATGCTTGATGCAGGCTTAAAAGTTCTTAAATCAAATTCATCTACTGATCCGGAAGCAGGAGTAAGTTATCATTTATTAAATATAATATATGTATATATATTCATCCATTGTCTAAAATTTTCATTCAACACAAATAAATAAATATAGGGAAATAAAATTGAGATTGAGAAGCTTTTAGAAGGAGGAATGAAACCAAAAGCAGGAGGGCTTCAACCAGCACAATTTCATCCAGGTGTTGTACCGATTCCGCCGCTAATGCAATGGAATCCACATTTTCTACCCGGATTTCCTCCAGTTCCAAATATCCCGCTCATGCCAATGCCGTTCAATCAATTTATGCCTCCACTCCCTCAAATTCAAATCCCACAAGTTGCTCCAAATTATGTCCAACCACCACAATTACCACCACCGATTATAGCAGCGATGGAAAGACGAGTGACAAGAAAACGTCGCCGTATCGGATGAATATCATAGCATTTTTAATTATAAGATAATATAGGACGGTAGCATCCGAATAATACCACAATAATAGCAACCAGACATATCAATTAATCAACATAATTTTTTTTGCATGTTTCATACCATTCTAATAAGCTTGAGACTTAGTAAAGCAAGTTACTGAATAATCAAAATAAATAAATACGTAATAGTTCTCACTCGCTATTTTATTTTATACAAATTAATTATTATTATTATAAAAGCTTAAATATCAACAAGGTGGTTTGAAATTTAATTATGATTTTATTATGTTATACTTTCGATTATCAATCAAAGAAATAAACTCTGTAACTTTTCTACTAGTTTCTTCTGGTTTATCCATATGAATATTATGATCTGCATTTCGAATTGTTACCATATTATAGTTTGGGAAATAAGGTTTTATTAATTCAATATGATTAGAACGAACAAAACTTGAATTCGATCCTTTCATAAGTAGCAAAGGAGTTGAGTTGTTCATGTAATGAGTATTTGTTGGAATTGTTTCAGAAGTTGGAATAAAATCAAGTACTCTATTTACAGAATTATGGATTGAATCAATATCGAAATTCCAAAGTAAAGAATTATTTCCATTTTTATTATCATTAATAAATTGAACATTTGATAACATAAATGCTCTCATATCTTTATCAGGGAAATGATCTGTAAATTGTAAATGGAACTCATTTTTTTTCATTGTTGGTGAAAAACTATCTTTTAAATATTTCAAAGATTTAACAGCATTTGTTACACTTGTAAAAAATTGTGGAGAATATTGTATTGGACTTATATCCATTAATGTAACAGATCGAATATTGATTGATTCGTTGAACTTCACTTGAAATTGATTCGCAACTAATGCAATAGCTGCAGCTACTTTCCCACCCATTGAATGGCCAATCACATGAGCATTTGATACTTTTATTTTTTTTAATGTGAGCAATACATCATAAGCCATACCCTCATAATCCATGTCTATCAAATCAGTTTCTTTTGCAAAGCTACTTTTTGCAGAAAGTGAACTTCTACCATGATTTCTTAAATCCATACAAATAATATCGTGACAACTATCTAAGTTTTTATAAAGTATTCTAGACCAAGTTTGAAAATTGCGAGATGATCCTAACAGACCATGAAGTATAACAATTGTAGGAGTATCAGATTTATCTGTAACAAAAGTTTGCGGATAAGTATATAACTTTCCTATGTATGTTTAGCTTACTCATGTGCATTAAATCTAAATATCAAATAATTGCAACTATCGCTGATAGTATTATGATATTTCCATAGTTGGTATAATAAGACAATTAAGTAAATATAATATATTAACTAATAACTCAATAATCAATCCAGTAACATTAGACAGTAGAGCACTATTCTGCTATATAATCTAGCTCTAATCATTTGATATGAATCAATATTCCATTACAAATCACATCCAGCATCAAAATGTTACGATTAAAGACTCATAATACACTCTATAATACATATGTTAAAGAATTAATTACCTTCAATTTCATGTACGAACTTAGTTCGCCGCAAACAGCTGTGATGCAATATTTTACTCGTACGCCAAGCGTAGACATCCAATCCAATCCAAAGTAGTACTATTGTAAAAAGGACTAACATTCAAATTTCTACTGAATGAATAATATATCACTTAATTTTTATGTACATATCCCGAATCCGCTAGGTACCTCGAATGAATGAAAAAGGTAAAGCTTTCTTTAGAGTAAAATTGCAAAACAATTCGAGTCTTCTTTCAAACAACAAATTAAAACGCCGAGAAAAGGGGAAATCATAGTGTCTTCAATTCGAATAAATTAATGAATGAATGAATGAATTTATTAATTAACAGTTAATGAGCAAATTAAAAAAAATAAATAAAAAATAACAGAGAGCCCTCTTAAGCTCTACGCTTTCTTCCTCGACCAGAATAAATAAAATTGGATGCAATGCGATACCCCTCAACGTAGCTGGATTTATAATTTCTGCACTGTGTTTTTGAATAGACTTGGCCAACGATGTTTGTAAAGTTATTGAAATTTGATTCCCTGCTGACTCGAATTGTTCATTCATTCATTTATTTATTCATCACATAGTAATAAACAAGAGGAACAATCTATAAAAAATAACAGAGAGCCCTATTAAGCTCTACACTTTCTTTCTAGATCAAAATTAAATGTTGTTTAAATTCATTCATAATTTAACTATGGATGAGAAGTTGGCTACTATTAGTAAGTATATATAAAGAATTCAATCACTCACAGCTGAAGTGTACTGTATTGTAGTATTGATGAATGACTATTGAATCTAGCATTCATTTTGTTATAAATTGAGCTATAATTATAAAATCTACAGTAGAAAATTAGTAGTAATATTTTACTCTATCCCAAACGCTGCACACATCCCACACTAAAACTCACTTTAAATTGCACTGTTAAACATATACCGAAAGATAATATTGTAGTGGATGTCCGAATCGTGTGTGATCGAGGTGTATGAGAATCAAATAAAGAGCGTTTTAAATGGATGGGTTGTCAATAATGATTGTCCATGGAGCCTTAAAGGAACTATGGAAGCGTGCAAACCACCAGATGAAGTAACATTGCCATCCAACGAATGGGCTTGGACATCAAATTGGCGAATCGACAAAACAGCTGGTATAACAGATGACGAAGGATGGGAATATGCAAGTAGATTGTATAGATTTCGAGTCAAAAACAGGAGAAACAAACCAGAAAAAGGAATTTTTGATAAAGCAAGAAGACGATTATGGTGAGTAGATACTGTACATGTTACAGTGGAAGAATGAAATGCGATCGTTATAGTTGTTTGAAATTAAATTATTTGTTTGTTTACACAAGATGATGAAGTATTAAAAGATCTATTTCTTCTATTAGTTTTAGTAGTAAGTGGAATGATATCATATATTATTACCATACCACAATTTTACTGATATAGGTCACGAATTATGAGAAGAGAAGTTGGAATTGGTAAATCTGCGGATTTGGCCAAAGTAATGCCAAAAATACAAATAGGTTTAAGTAGCATACATGAGGCACGTGTGAGAATCGAAGAAATAATGTCTAAAGCACCAGAATCAGTTAATAATGATCAGTTCCAAACACTTATTCAATCAGTACAAAAGAACATCGCTGATTTAATGACTGTATTAGACCAAGCAGAAAAACAAGCTCAAACACAACAACAAACAAACCCGACTGTGGCTGGTAGACAGCAGAATAGTAACTTTAATGCCGTAATTAAAAAACTACGTAATGATGTTTTAAAAGAAGAGGTAACTGTATAATAAAAGAATAGTTTTCCTGTATAGAGTAATATATCGTTTGTCGTTCAATTGATGAGGTCACTTTGAAGATACTTACAATACTAATAACCAGCAAATTAATTTACAATAATCTCATTTTGGGATAATTATAAATTTTTGATTCCTAAATAATGAGATTCAAGTTACGATGCGACCAAATAATATATAATCCATGGTATGAAATGGTCATACTTGTTGTTTTAGCAGCAGGTTTATTTAATCAATACTGGTCAAATAATTTGGATCAATTCATTATGATGTTAACATATGATAATAATATTTATCAATCCAATATGAGCTATGTACAGTAATTCCATTAGCATTTTCAATTTCATTTTTAGAATCTTTTGTATTTGCATATTGATTATATGTTTGATTACATTGGTGTGTTTTTGTACGGTATCCGAAGGTCTCCAGCTTTAGTTTCATGGGAAAGGACCTTTGGATCCCTACGAGACAAATGTAATAAAATCTCAAAATGCGACTGCAAAAGATTCCAAAAACTATTAAAATCCTAATGGACTTACACAGGCTTGATAAATATTAATGTCATCTGTTAATTTCGTCATTAATTGATCCAATTATTTCACCAGTTTTGATTTAATGAAGCTAATGACCATCTCACACCTTGGTTTATATATCATTTGGTCGCATTATAATATTTGGGATTTTAACTTTATCGTTTATCATCTCGTGGTAGTTAAAGATCTTTAACTCGTCGCTTCACTCTGTTTTAGCCACCATTGAAATTAGTGAGGAGCGTTTTCCATATATATCTTTCCTAACCATATCTAAACTTTAAATGAACCATGCTAGTTGTTGTTCCCAGCCGAATTTTTATTTTATCAAACTTACTGTGCTGCATTTCTTTTGTACATCGTATTGTATGAATTGAATGACAAATAATTGAGCTTCTTGAAGAGACTTTTGCTCTGTAAAAGATGTTTCCATCATTAGGCCATTACAACTATAAAAGAATATTTTGTGACGATTATTATTTTATGATATATATAATGACAGAATGCAATTGAGCGAGCCCTGTATCCCGGTTCAGATCGAAGTAAAAGCTTTTCTATGGCAAGAAATGCTTCATTTAGTAGTAATACAAGTGGGAAACTAACTCCACGTGGTTCATTTGATCCTTATTCGTCAAGTGCAATGGTATCAGATCCACAGAGTTTATCAATGACACCAAGTAGATCATATATTGATAATCGAGGAAAGAAATTTAATAATGGAAGGTCTTTCGCAGAGAATATGGAAGATTCATCCTATAATAGTAATAATAATAGTTACAAAACAGGAATTAATGCTAATAATAGTAATAATAGCAGCGGTAAATTCGTTAATGGGATGGATGGTGTCGTTAGTAATACACCATTATCATTATCTGGTAAAAGTCAAGTCAAAGGGGGCTCGGCTAAAGCATTTAATCCAACCATAAATAAATCGAATTTAAGTGGTTTATTAGCAACCACGTATGAGAATGGTGAAGCAAGTGAAGGAATGTTTATGGACAGATCTGCACAAACCTTATTAATTGAACAGGTAAAAAATAAATGATCTGTTCATTTATTATTATTCAATCGTGTATTGTATGCTCTAATTTCAAATATTTAAATAAACGTGAATCATGATACTTTCATAAAATCAAATAAGTTTTATATTACTGAAAAAATAATCTTATTTTTTCATTCAAAATATTCATTCGAATCTTTAAAATTATGATTGATTTTATGGCTTAAATTTATTATTTATTTGATAATAATAGAAATTAGTCGCCATTGATGAAGCTACAGTAATGCAGCAAATAGTAGACGAACGAAATATTGAAATAGAAAAGGTAAATAAAAATCAAATTAAAATAGTTCATTTTATTTGATTATGTATGTATGTATGTATGTATGTATTGTATGTGCTCCTACAATAACTATGAAAAATAAAAAGAATAATTTGCCTTCAATATTTATTCGATATTCTTTATTCTGATACTGTATTATGTATTTTATGATGTGATAATAATCTTTACTATAAAGTTATCTTACTGTAATCCATTAACTTACAGTATACATTATTCTTACACTTTTATTGTGTTATTTTAATATTTCAATGTTTCTGATGCTTCCTCATTATTCTCATTCCTCATACAATTATGAACATAACAGCAGTTATTATTTTCATCATTTCATCCATGTGTATAGGTATATAAAGGACTCGTTGAAATAAATGAAATGTTCATTGATTTATCAAAGATTGTAAAAGAACAAGAGGTAAACTATAATAAATCATACACCTCACATCAAATATCATTTATCTCACATCATGCAAAATTTTCATCAACATTTTATTATTCTCGTTTATTTTATTATTCAATCATTTTAAGTTTCAATTTGAGATATTTTATTAGGAATATTGTATATAATATTATCAAAATTATTATCATTTTTAGGCTGGAATTGATGATATATGTGCTAATACTGAGACAGCAAACATTAGAGTGACTGAAGCTTATTCTCAAATATTAGAAGCAAATCGATTACAAAAGACAAATAGCTGCATCATATCATGATAGTATTATATAATCATATCATGATAACATTATATAATCATATCATGATAACATTATATAATCATATCATGATACATCATATTATCATATCATGATACTATCATACTATCATGAGTCATCTTTTTATATTTTTTATTCTTCAAGCATCAAATCAAACAAGAAACATTTCATAAAAAATAAAATAATCACAAATTTAATCATAGCAAATAAAATCAAAACAAATCATATTATTTATTATATTATTTATAATAGTATTGAAGCGTAACGAATATTAAAAATGAATGAAGAAATATCTTCTTCTATAATTATATGGGAGAAGTGTGAAATGAAGTATCATTGTTAGTACTGTTACTTATAATGCTTCCAAAGTATCGTATAAGTTATGATGAGAATATGAAAAGCAACTCAATTATCGAATTGCAAAAAAAATCATATAATAATCATCATTTTCCATAATCAATAATCAACTCGTTCGCATCATATTATGCATCATTATAATTGATGCATTCTCAAAGAATAATACAGTGGAAATGGATGTTCAATGCATGATATAATCCATCAAAAAGGGAAGGTCAAGGGCCGGATATGACAGTACGGAGGCTGTGCTAGACGGTTGTCAGTTGTTCATCAAAAGCGATGATATTATTATTTATAATTCTAAATATAATTACTGTTACTGTTTGAATAATAATTGTAAATATTCGGTTTCAATTCATTACTTGACTTTAACATTTTGACTGATTTTTAAGAATCTAAAATCATTCATTCATACATAGGTAGTATTTTTAATATGTAATTTTTGAGAATAGTTTTCAATCGGATCAACTCAGCACACTGTTCTCACAATAAAATAAACAAAAGTAAGCAAGTGCAAACGTTAGTAATAATGTTCAACAGTTATTACACCAGTGTTTGAGTAACAAAAAGAACGAGAATCGAGTGTAATATCTGTGATTCTGCCTTTTCATTTTTTATTGATATTTTGGACTCGTTATTTAGATCTAAAAATCAAACTAAAACAAATCTACACAATAAAACACCTTTATAAGCTTGTCTTATAATGATTGTACTATTTTAATGGTATTTTTGAAGTCGATTTGATACCTCAAAGTTCATTAAGAGCTATTAAAGAGTTTTAAACATATGAAAAAAGGTCGAAAATTGCATTAAAAAAAATGAAAAATAAATAATAATTCACACAAAATAACGCCCATACGGATGTAATCTACAGTTATTACTCCGGTTTCTTGTTATTACTCAGCTCGTAAAATAACCCAAAAATAACTCAAAACCGGAGTAATAACTGTAGATTATCACATTTAGGGGGCTTTCTCGTATTTTGTTTTCGGATTTCTACTTGAAAGCTCCAAATAATCATAATCGCTATTATTAAAGGTTAATCTCATGTTGTTTCTCCTTTTTTCGAGTGATTTTCGAGACGCACAATAACCCTTAGTTATATCCGTATGGGCGTTATTTTATATGAATATTTTCTAAAATATATAACGGACTAACGGACTTTTTTATGAATATTGAATCTCCAGCAAAAAAAGGGGGATGTTCATCATATGAATATTTCCATTTACACAAAAAAACAAAATACTTAATAAAAAATAAATATTGATATTAACGTAAGAAACTACCCTGAGTAAAGTTTCTAAAATGTATGCATCTTATATGATAATTATATTGTTTAAAAGAGTTTCATAATAACACAGCAACTCCTTCTTCCTGTAGAAAAGACAAAATCTTTAATTTATTTAATTTTAATTTTTGAAATGATAATAATACAAATCATTGAAAATGTGAAGAGCATTGTTATGAAGAAAATCATGATAGAAGAAAGGGTAAGTCGTTCATTTTCATATTATAACCACCAGGTATTATATAAAAGAAAACGACTGAAACAAAAAAATCTAAAATCATGATAATTTTGCAAATACTTAATGAAATGAAACGAATAAAATCAGATATTATTTCTTGTCTATAGGATGAAGAAATCAAGGATATTTATTATTTGATATATTTATTATTTGATATTCACATCATCTAATTTCATTCTATCTCTTTCATTGATGAAAGACAAGAGAACACGAGGTATAAATATTGATTACAAGTTAGCAATCATACTTTGAAGTAGTGCCATTATTAAACTGAGACATTGACATAGCCAGAAAAACAGTTGAAATGTCAGGACAAAACGGCTGCCCATCAATCGACCAACCACCATGTCTATCTTGGATGCGATCAGTATTCCATATCCCTTCCCAGACAGACCCATCAGCAAAACTCATCTTCCCTTGGCCATGTCTCTTGTCTTCTTTCCAGACACCTTCGTAGACACCACCATCGTAATAAGTAGCTTTACCATTGCCATGCATCTGACCTTTATGCCAATCACCTGATATCAACAATAGGAACAATGATAAGCAAGAATATAAAATATTCCATTATATCATAATATCATCATTGTATTTCCTCGATTACAATTTTGAATTGACCAAATATACAAGTATTGGTATGTCTGTTTCTCATTGGAAAATTAATTTCTACAAGAAAAGTCTGAAAACGTACCCCATACATCGTTCGCAAGCAGTTTACGGAAGTTTTTTTAGAAAAGCAGTTTTACAGTGAGAAAAATTCATAGAATATACCCGACTCTTGGAATAAGCATGACAATATCATAGTTTAAAAGTATGGTATAGTACCTTCATATTTACGACCATCTCCATAGCATGCAATCCCGTATCCTTCTTTCATATCATTTGACCACATACCATCATAATATCTTCCATCAGTAAATGACATTTTCCCTTTCCCTTCTTTCATACCTTTACTCCACCCCCCTTCATACTGACCGCTGGAGCTGGTATATACGTAAGTTCCGGATATCCCATCCCTTAATCCATCCTTGAAATGACCTCGATAACAATCACCATTTGCGAATAAGTAAACACCATATCCATTCTTCACATTATCCTTCCAATTACCTACAGAAGATTATAATAAAATTGTTCAGATTATTACAAATCTTAAAAATATTACAACATGCGTTGAATCAGAATCAACAAGATTTAAATCACCTGTCAGCAGAAGATGATACAATTATATTATTTCATTAACATTTTTATTTAAATGAGTCTAGTTTTATATTATTTTATTATTACTATTATTATAATTATATTATTACAATAAAATGTTATTATTATACCTTCATATATATCTCCATTTATTGAATTGAAAACACCATATCCTTCTCTCTTCCCATTGACCCAAGATCCATCATATTTATTTCCTTCCGCATCAATTAATTGACCATTTCCATGCTTCTTTCCGAACCATTTCCATGATCTATCTCCATTATAGCGATTAACATTTGATTTCACAGGAGTATCTGAGTGACAAAAATGATAACATGACGGTGTGACAAATGAGTAGGTATTATCATACAGAATATAAGAAACAAAATGGTCGCTTATCATTATAGTTATATCATCATCATCATCATCATCATCAGCTTTAACATCAACATTAGAAGCAAATATAAATTGGTTATAAAGAGTGTTAATCACATGAAATACCAATAATATTAATGTTTAGATGAGATATTTTGTGTACCTTTTACGATTGCTTCAATTAAAGGTATTATAGCAGAGTCTTCAATGTAACCTTGGCATGGATCAAACGAATCTTTCATATTACTGAACAAAATTGATGGCAACACTTTAGGAGGTTCATTTGAATAATGTTCATATGATCCATAAAGGAAATGTGGTCTAATACCATCTTTGAAATGAAATTTCAAAGCAAGATTGAATCGAGGTAATCGTGATATAGAGTTGCCTGATTATTAAATATGTTATTTTATATTAATTAATTAGAAAATGAGGATCACGACTGGGCACATGACAAAATGCTAAAAATATAAATAATGATACGCTCTATAACTCTTGATGATTATTTCTTACCTATATCAAGATTTGCAGCTAAAAACATGTCAAACCTTGTCAACGCCAAATTAAGATAAGATGATTTCTCATCTTTCCATTCTTTTGATGAATAATCCTTGAAAAGATTTGAACTACCACATGGTGAATTCAAAACATCCAGATCATTATCGTAAATCGGTGTGAATAATAAGTCACAACTAGAGATTATTTCTGGTAAGTGACTTAGGTTGTTTCTCGTTTCAAATTCTGAAGGAAAGTAGAAAAATAATATTTCAACGGTGAAGGATAACACATCTGAATTAATAATAAGAATAATTTATTTTACCACTGCAAATCAAATCCATCCAAACGTAGCATTTCGTCATTCCAGGGGCTAAATTTTTCCAAATATTAGATATACCAGCTATACACATCTGCAATTTACTATGATAATCATCTCCAGACAATACTACAGCTGAACGGTCCCAATTATGAGAAATATAGATCATGATGGCTTCCTCCTTATCAATATCTTTCAAATTAGTGAGAAAGTTAGTGTTGTAGGATGGAAAAATGTGCTGCTTGCTCAACACATTAAAGTCGATGAATTTCAGTGTAGTTTTCGAGCTCATTACAAAAACAAGTGGAACAAAAGCTGGATGATAAATGTCTTAAATTGTTGATATATGGTTGTTGATTAAATTGTAGAATTTTCTAATGCTAAAAATTGGAACGGTTGTAGAATATTTATCATTTTATATTAACTTGCGATGATACGGTATATATATATATATAATAAAAATGATGGTGGATGAATTGATGAATTTGTCCGTTTTATAGTTTTCAATAATTATGATTCAATTTTCAAGTATAAGTACCACTTTATCTAATATCTTGTTATTTTGATATTTAAAGTAACTGAATCAATTATTTTTCACTCCAGGTATTGCCACGTCATAATGTCATAACTTCCTTGTTGAAAAAGTAATTATTCGGAATTCCTGGAATTATTATATCATATGTTAAATACCAGGGGTAATATTAAAATATAGCAATAAATATTCCATAGGCTAGTAGTTTGGTCGTTCAAGAAACGAATAATTTGAATTTCATCCGAGTACGTACGACAGTCAAATAAAAGAGATGCATATTCTATCTATTATGATATTACTGAGCGCAATGAATTCAGTCAAAATATTGTCTTTTCAATTATCAAAAAGAAGTCCTGTTTCATCATATTTTCATTCATTACATCCAGATTCTTTTAATCGTCGACTAATAGTTGTTTATAGCACAACTACAAAAAATTCATCAACTTCGAAGAATGAAAACAAAAATCGTATTAATTTGAATAATAATGATAAGTTAAGTGAATTGCTTACAGCATTGAAAGATGTGCTAAGCAGTCCAGACATGGCCAAAGTATGTGTAGTACATTAACTACTTATTTATTTAATACTTTTCTCATATTATGCCTTGCGATCATAATACATAATACACATACTGTTATGTGAGATGTGTGACTTATTATACATCAGCTATTAATAATGTACACATTGCATATTGCTCAATACTTCGCTAAATCCACTATATATCTTGTTAATTAATTGTTTCTCATCGTTTTAAGTTTAGACTAGTGTTAAATTTATATAAAAAAACAATTTTACTGATTCTATCCTTTATTCTTCAGGTCAGTATAACTCGCACTATTCAAGTTGCTACAGCAATTAGTAAAATATCAACAGAGTTTATTCAAAATAGTAGCAAATATCAAGGTGTGGATGGGCAACTATCACTACCAAAAATACTGAAGCGAATATTTGAGGAGTTAGGAGCTACTTACATAAAATTAGGTCAATTCGTTGCAAGTTCACCAACAATATTTCCGCCAGAATATGTAACAGAATTTCAATCTTGTTTAGATAAATCTCCAACTGTTGATTATGGAATTATTCGAAAAATTATTGAAAGTGATTTGAACAAACCGATCAAAGCTATCTACAAGAGTGTAAATCCTATTCCTATTGCATCCGCTTCAATCGCACAAGTTCATCGTGCTGTTTTATTAGATGGTACTGAAGTTGTCATAAAAGTTCGTAAACCAGGTGTTGATTCAACCCTTAAAGCAGATTTAGGATTTTTATTAATTGCAAGTAAAATAATTGAGTTTATCAGTCCATCTGTATCAAGTTTATCTTTATCAAATATTGTCGGTGATATTCGAGAATCAATGCTCGATGAATTAGATTTTAGAAAAGAATCGAAAAATCTGGAAAATTTTCGTTCTTTTTTAGTTGAAAATGATATACAAGATGCTGTAGCTCCTAAACCATATCCTAAAGCTTCAGGAATAAAAGTTTTAACAATGGAATATTTGAAAGGTATTCCATTAATTGATTTAGAAGGAATCAGAAAATATTCAAAATCACCAGAAGCTACTTTAATATCTGCATTACGTACATGGGCATTAACTGTTGCATCAAATGATATATTTCATGCTGATGTTCATGCTGGGAATTTATTAGTTTTAGAAGATGGTAGAATTGGATTCATTGATTTTGGAATAGGTACAACTTGAATCATATGATTATAATTTGTTTCTGAGATAATTATTATTTATAATGTTTTCATTTTATAGTTGGAAAGATTTCAGATAATTTTCGTAACAATATTGCAAAATTATTCGAATCATTTATTCAGGTAATTATTATTTTTATTCCAAATTATTTATTTCATAATCATTTATAGTATATTATTATGATTATAATCATGATTATGATTGTTATGTAGGATGATTATAAAGGAGTAGCGGAGGCGTTAGTTAAACTTGGAGCAACAAGTAGCAATGTCAATATTGACAAATTCGGTCAAGAGTTAGCAGTTGTCGTGAAAAAGATCACAAGTCTTCAACCTGAAATCACTCTTCAAACAACAGATTTTGGTGAATATTACAGTATCTATAATTATTATTATATGAAATTAAATGAATAATGTTGATTTCTTCACTCATAATCGATATGATGTGGTTGCTTTTGCTAATCAAATTATTTAATTACATTCTATTATTATTATATTTATTATTAATATGTATTATTGTGCCATAGGTCAAACAATAGATGCTCAATTGTCAATTGATGAGCGTGAAACAACTGCCATTGTATTGGAAATAGTGGGAGTTTCTGAGAGAAACGGGTTGAAGTTACCTCGTGAATTCGGACTTATTTTGAAACAAGTAATAAAATTGTTTATTATTTCCATTATATAATATTAAGAATAACATAAATAATAATATTAATTTGATGGTTTTTCTATTGATTAAATACTAAAATATCTCTAATACATTATTAATTTCCATTTCTTCAGCCTCACAATTTACAGTTATAATTAATTGCTGAATTTATATTGAGCTATTGTGTTGAGCTATTGTGTTGAATTGTTTTTGAAATTTGAATCATGTGTTTCCAGACAATTTTTTTATATCAATTTAATATTTTTTCTCTCATGAAAATAATAATATTCAAATTAATATTATTAATATCATTTCAGGCATTATATTTCGATCGCTATCAAAAGTTATTAGCTCCTTCTATGGATCCATTAAGAGATGCTCGCTTAAGATCAAGTTTTACTGATGAAATCTTTTCAAATCCTTCTTCAAATAATAAAAAAATTAATAAAATAATTGATGTTGAAGTTGTTGACAATAATGAAAATGATAATAAAAATAAAAGATAATACATATTTTTTCTCGAAAATTTGAAAATCATTTGATAATTGGAACGACAATAATATCAATATTATTATAATATTTTATTTTGCAATCGCTTTATAAGTTACTCGTACTAGGAACTGTTATTATAATGTACATTTGAATATTTCTTACCGGATCCATATCTTAAGCAGACATAATTATTTTCTATAAAAAATATATTGTATATAATAATAACAATAATAATAACAATGATAATAATAAAATAATAATAATAATGATAATAACAATAATAATAATAATGATAATAATAATAATAATGATAATAATAACAATAATAATAATAATAATAATAATGATAATAATAACAATAATAATAATAATGATAATAATAAAATAATAATAATAATGATAATAATAACAATAATAATAATAACAATAATAATAATAATAATAATGATAATAATAACAATAATAATAATAATGATAATAATAATAATAATAATAATAATAATGATAATAATAAAATAATAATAATAATGATAATAATAATAATAATAATAATAATGAAAATATTTTCAAATTTGTAAATAATAATATTAATTTTGTACTATTATTTTGAAAGAAAATGTTATTATATTTTTACATCATATTTCAAATAAAATGAATTATCTCATCCTTATTGTTTCATTTTAATTACTTTAAAAAAAATTATATGATGAAAAAATTATTTATTCTTTCAGTTTTTTAACTTATTTTTTAATAAAACAATTATTTTTTTAATTTTGATTTGAAAGTGTCTCGTTGTTGTATGAGCTGAATTGAAGATACCATCTGGATTGTAATAAATATTTGAGATTTTCATTGAAATTGCTATTATTTATTTTAATCATGAAACTTTCTAGTTAATAAATATTATACTTCTTTACATTACTATTATTATTATTATTATTATTATTATTATTGTTATTATTATTATTATATTCAACTTACATTTTAAACTTTATTTTTATATTTTCTGGGTAAGGTAAGTGTAGTCACCATTGAGCTGTGATGTAGATTTATTTCAACAAATAACATAAGATTATCTATACAAAGCTTATCCGGTTATTGTATATATTTAATAATCAATTATAATTTCGGGATTATCATAAACTAAACAAATTAATATTATTTATTTATTTAAATTTTAATAATTTAAAATTATTAGTATTTTATCTCGATACCTTCACAGGCCTAGAGACAATAATTACGATAATTTTCGATGAAAATAAATATTCCATCCCAAAGAAATGATGATGATAATAACAAACAAAGCAATTAAAACATCACTTGTTCGTTAATACTCCCTCTTCACTTCATACAATCGAGACAAGTCAAGGTTATGTTTAGCATGCATGTCAGTCTGGGAGAGTCTGGGAGTCTAGGGCATCACGAATCGACCTGAATTAACTAAACAAGCTTGTTGACGTAGATCCACTGTCGCTGGTACATCCATTTCAAAATAATCGAATATCCCAGCATCATAACGAGCAGATTGAATTGCCATTTTCATTGCGAAATAAATACTATTCGCTATGACATAGGGAGGTTCTCCTACTGCTTTTGAACCAAGCACTCCATCCTTATTATAGCTATTCTTCAATAATGTCACGTTCATAACATTAGGGATGTCTTGTAACATTGGAACCTTGTATTCCCATGTTCCATTCGTTAATAATTGCCCTAAACTATCATATTCCACACGTTCTGTCAAAAAGTAGCCCAATCCCATCACAAATGCTCCTTCGATTTGACCAATATCAACTGCTGGATTCAATGACAATCCACAATCATAGACGATTTCTGATGACAAAATATGAACATTACCAGACAACACATCCAATTCTATTTCTGTTACACAAGCAGCATACACGAAGTATTGGAATGGTTGATTGTTTGGATTTGTCACAGGCGAGTACCATCCTTCAACATTTAACGATACGTCACATGGCACGGATGAGAGTAACTTGACCCAATCTGCAGGTTTGGTTGTTTTGGTTTTGCGATATGGCTCCAACCTATCGTTGAGTGTCTTACAGGCATTAATTGCAGCTTGACAAACCACTTCGCTGGTGCCTGATCCCCCTGTGTTACCTCCATTGATGATTCTATCAGTTGATGCTGTGGTACATTTGATCAAAGTATAATCGATTCCAAGACACATCGCAACAGTTTGAATCACTTTTGTGTTGATTCCTTGACCTAACTCAATGCCATTATGACTTACAGTAACCGTACCATCGCTTGAGCGTACACCGATACGAACACCAGCATTAAAGCCTCCCCATCCCATGCCATACTTGACAGGACATATGGATAATCCTTTCTTACGCCAAAGATTAGACGAATTATACTTATTTACTAAATTCATTCGTTCATTATACTTGGAGCGTTGTAACAAAGTGCTCCAAACTGTGTCCAGAGTGCAATTCGTCATTGGTTGACCTGAAAAAGTAACAAAATTATACATTATATTATTTTAATGAGATTTATATCCTCGAACTGGCGAAACAATGAAACAAAAATAATAAAGTACCTAGAATTGTCAAATCACCATTTTTGATGAAATTCAATTGTTGCACAGTGACTGTTGGTAAGTTCAGAGCTGCTGCGACACGTTCAATAACAACTTCAGTTGCAAAACATGATTGCACTACTCCCGGAGCTCGCATATATGTACGGGACGGGGTGTTTGTATAGCATAACTTCGCTTTTGCAATATAATTAGGAATAAAATAAGTATTATCAGCCCAAGTCATACCCATAAACACACTGCCAATTGTATCATCTTTGGCCATACCAGCATCGACGTAAATATCATAATCTAAAGCAAGGATTTGTCCATTATTATCAAATCCAACTTCATAATCAACTGACCAACACTCTCTTCCACCTAAAAACAATGAGAATCGTTAGAATTCCTCATGATTCAAATATCACAAAACAATCGAATCAAAGGTCACAAACCTTGCATGAGCATGTCAGCCGTACGAGTATTAAATATACGAACAGGTCGTCCAAGCTTCACAGCACTCAAAGCAGCAGCAGCTGTAACGGTAAGATTACCGGTAAGTTTACCACCAAAGCCACCCCCTGTCCTTGGACAATTGATATTGATCTAATAAAATATTATAGAAGAACAAATAAAATAAATAAAATTATGACGATTATTTTTTAATTTATCATCATAACATCTGAATTTTATCGAATAATAATTTACCTTATTTTGAGGTAATCCTAACAGGGCGGCTAGTTGAGATTGAGTTGTCGCAGCATCTTGAGTACCACATGTGATTTCAATGTTGTCACCATCGATAACAGAAGCAATGGCAGTTTGTGCTTCCATGTAAAAATGATATTGCCCCCCTGCAGTAATATGGCCTTTTACTCGGTTCGGAGCAGATTTCATTGCTTGGGATGGATTGCCAATCGTTAAGAAAGTAACTTGTGGAATATGGACATCGTAAAAAGAATTTCTTTTGATTGCTTCATCAAGATTTGGGATTGGAGCAATGCCAGTATCCTGATAAACAACTCTTACAAGGCCAGCTGCATCATTTGCGATTTTTTCTGATGTAGCAATCACCACTGCTAATGGTGCACCAATGCATTTCACCTCTTCACCAATAGGTACAAACAAGGGTATACTGGCTGAAATGCTGTTTTCGCCAGTGACATCATTTGCTGAATATACTGCTACCACTCCAGGTAAACTTAATGCTTGAGTGAAATCGAAGCTATTAAGAATAGCACAGCATTTGGTTGAGTAAACAATCGCACCATGCAGTCCTTGAGGTGGCAGTGGGACATCTGATGGATACACAGCCTCACCAGTCGCTTGAATTGGTGCTTCAACCTTACGTATTGGTTTACCGACAGGAGATTCCTTATCTTTTGGAAGAGATGGTAAAAATATTTCAGTACCGCGTGATAACGGCTTTGTCCAAGGCTGCACTGCGGATAACAATGGAGAGGGGATCTCTACTGTTGGATAACATTTCAGCAAGGCGCGATACAAGCAAGTCTGCATTACATTCTCGCGAAATTTCTGATTTCCATAAGCTGTACTTATCCCTACTTCATTCAAATCATCGTTTAATTGAGATAGTGCAAACTGCAGAAGTTCAGTTGATAAAACATTATTTGTTAAAGTGTGTTCAGTGCGATGTGCGATGAAGGTTTGCTTCGAGACACCACCATATACTATTCTTGCTGACAAAACTCTTGGATTATGATTACCAACCAAAGAAAAAGGTCTAACTATTTGAAATGAGAAGCCTGCATTGACCCAAGCATGGGCATTACGATTTCTTTGAGCAATTTTGAAAGTTTCTGAAACAAATTCGATATGTTGATGCTGTTTGTTAATCACAGGCTCTGAGATCGCCAAAGATATTATCATTAATCCTTCGGAATGAAAAGAATCGGAATTGTATGTTATAAATTCTTCCATTCTCATTGTGCGGATTATTCCGAAGGAATTCGCAACCTTTAGTCTAGCATTAGCTGTTGTAAGTGCTAAGACTGCATCAGATGGGAATTCTTTGTATTTCATGAACAGCATTAGATTACCAGCCCAAGAACCCGCATTACGAACCTACGCCATAAAATGCGATATTAATTAAAACAAACATAATGATAAGATTTGGAATATTTAAGTTGTTAAATAATTACCTGGGTATTGGCTATCAACGATAAATGATGTGCTGTCACTGAAAACACACTATTATTATCCACTTCTGCATGATCCTTCATCTCTTTAGCATTTGATATGGCATAAAATTTGCGTAGCACTGAGACTAATCCGTTAATAGTTGTTGCTGCTCCAACAACAAGTTCTCCTGTTTCGGTATCGAACGATTGGTCTATAAACTCTGGAACTGCATTTATGTCTACAAATACTGAATATTCATCTGCAGTATTATATGGAGCTGAATCATTCAAATACTTTGATACACCAATTGAAGTATTTCCTCCAACTAATTGCACTGTCTCAGTTTCATATGCTTTCAAGACAATGCAGAGCTGATCAAGACCAACTGGGCGAATCCATCTTTTATTCGTGACTGGGTTGTAAAACATTAAAGGAAGCGGAGTGTAGGAATTCACCAGCAATTTATCTCGTTTGCGTGAAGCAATTAATAGCTTATTCGATTCAGCTTTATTGTGACTAGAACACGAAGAAACACTTGCTTTTGAAGAGCAGTTTTCTAACATATCTTCCAAATCGTTGATAGTAGAGCAATTAGAACTATTACCACCACATAAACCTTCGCAACTATCTGACTTATTATGATTATCACAATGGGAATTATTTGAAGCGCTCTGGCAATGGCTTTGCGGTGCTTGGTCGGCGAATGTACCAAAAGCCGTTGCAATTGGTTTATAGCCAGTGCATCGACAGATATTACCATCCAAATAATTTTCAAGTTCCATTTTGGAGAAAGATTTACCTTCATCTGAAGTTGCAGTATTAAGAGCGTGCATGTTATTTACCCAACCAGGCGTACAAAACCCGCATTGAGTACCATTGTTAGCAACAATTGCTTTTTGTTCTGACGACAATCCACTTTTAACAGATCCAACTCCTTCGATAGTCGTTATCGCCATTCCATCGTTAGCACACAGTGGCCTTAAACAAGAATTAACAGAAACAACTCCTTCTTTTTTGGTTAAGACAATTGAACATGCTCCACAACCTCCTTCCTCACAGCCTAATTTTGTACCTTTTAAGCCAATTTTATTACGAATAAAATTTGAGAGTAATTCTGAAGGATCAGGGTTAACCAATTCAATTTTATTGCCATTAATAAACACTGTGAGAACATTAGACCAATTGATATTTTGAACACCTTGAATACTAGACGATCTGATTGAAAAATTATCCGAGTTATTGATAGCTAACAGAGGTATATGATCTTCATTATAATCATCTATTTGTTGCTTATTTTCAAAGTGGTTTGCCCGAGAAGCATATTTTTTCCACCATATAGCAATAACAGAAACAACTACTATTGCTATTGCAAAAGTCAAATAAAGATATATTCCATCCAACAATAGAGAAAAAGAGCTCTCCATGATAAAAATTCCAGAATTGTAATATTACTGCAGACTTCAAATTCTATTCCAACTGTGTATTTTATGATGATTCAAACTGCTGGGATTGTTGATTGATTTGTTCAAATTCTTGTATTTTATGATGCATCTGTATTATATATCTGTATTATTATTATGGATTTGGTAAAGCCGTAAAGCCCCCCAAAAACTATTTGGGGGCTTTTATAACTGATTTCAAACAAACATTTTCCACCCTACAGAGGAAGTACTATCAATAGTTTTGTATGTATATAGTAAGCTGTTAATTTGAAATCCAACTTCAAGCTTTTCTTAAAAGCCCCCAAAATTTGTAGTTTGAGTTTTTGTTTATTTTTGCAATAATATTGTTGTCAAAATATAAATGTATTTTACCACATCTGTGAAAAAATCAAAGCAAGAGAAAAAAGATTGGCTGATTTACGATGTCTAGATTTTTAGTTCTGAAGTTTGATTTCATTCATTTATTAACAAGCCACAGTTAGTGTTACAATGATCCACGAAAGGATTAGTCGTAAGTTAAAATATTTCAGAACAGCGTGTCTGCGATCACAAATAAATATAAGGTGCAGAAAACGCCAACTAACTACAGTACTTTCATCTACCTAAACTTACTGATTCAATATCAATTATTACAATGTCAATGATAAATGTTTGATAATTAAATGTTACATATTTTTTTAATTTAAAAAATAGAAGAAAAATTCAGATCTATCTGCTCTATGTATCAGATTTCTTGTCAAAAGCAGCATCAACACGAGGTGATTTAGTTAAAAACATGGTACAGAATGTAACTAATAACAGCAATATAAAGTAATGAATAGATGAAATCAATCCTTTAAATACCACCCCGCCATAATGGGTAAATAAATAGGTTCCATATAGAGGAGATATTATGCTTATTCCAGCTGTCATTACATTGAACAACCCAAATACTTTTCCTGTATGTTGGTTCGGAATTGCATTAAGAAACATTGCTTTTGCAGTAGTTTGCATTATAGCATTTGCTAATGCAGTCGGAATTACTGAAAATATCAAAAATATTTGAAATGTTGGAGAAAACGTTTCAATCATACTTGTAATGGATAATAAGGTTAAACACAATATCACCATTAATTGCTCTGAATTCACGTAAGCTATTATTGGACTTATCAAAATTGTTTCACAAATGAAACTTACTACCATAGAAAATGAAGATATGAATCCCACTTGATACGTTTCCACATGAAATCTATCTTGATAATAATTGATTATATTATTTGAACTCATACTTGTTTGAACTAGAATGAGAAGAAGTTTGAAAAATATGATGAAATTCATTTGCGGTGTGCTATAATTATTCAAAAAGACTTGGAATTGTATAAATGGTGATAATATCGTGGATGAAATATTAGTAATGAAGGTAGAAGATAAGCCATTATTAGATTTGATCGTCGAGTTGGTTTCGAATGGAATTGTTTTCCCTTTCTCTGTTGGTGAAAGCAATGAGTTATCAGCATCATCATTGCTATTACTACTTGTTTTTATTGATTTATTATCACTGCTTGATGAAGATGGTTCAATTATATGTTGTTTTTTGCTATTCTTTGATTTTAAAATGTCACTTTCTGGTAGCATAAAAATACAGATAAATGTATTCAAGACAAAAAGTGCTGAGGCAGCTATTGCAGGAGCTGAAGAATGATATTTGTATAGGATTCCACCAATCGATGGACCAACAATGAAACTCACTGTTGTTATGGCTGAGACTTGCGCTATTTCTTTAATTCGCTGAGATGGGTTGTTCACGGTGATATCTGATATTATTAGGGTTACGGTATTTAATGTTTGTTTAACCATACCAACCAATAATCTTGAAAAAGCAAGCATAATTATACTTTTAGATGTACCTAAAATAAGGTACGAAATACTTGAGCCGACAAATGAAATAAGTAACAGAGTTTTTTTTGACGTATAGTCACTCAAGTAACTAATAAACACGCCACCGATCAATTGCGCGATTGAATACAACGACGAAATTAAACCATATAAACTATTATCAACTCCAGCATCGCGATAGTAAGCGGAAATGAGTGGAACTATAATTCCCACTCCAGTAAAGTCTATAAATACGAGCAATTTGATCCATTCCAGCAAAGAAATTCGATAAAACATTGTAGTAGGAAAATGTGGCAATAAATCAATTTATTTTATACAGATACAGGGGCTGGCCTAAATTATTTGGTCTCCATTCTTTCATTCGACATCATGAAAATAATTTAATTAATACACATCATATGCACATCATATGCGTTGGGCCCTTTTCTCTTTTTTATTTTTTGAAACCAAACGATAAAATATAAAATATTATTCTATGTATGCAAAGTTGTATTTTATTATAGAAGTAAAAGGAACCGTGATAAAATTGTTATTTGCTCTAATTATGATTTTTTCTAGATCAATTTAGCTGAATTAGATTTTGTATGGCAACACGTAATTTAACCAAAAAGTTTTTGGAGATACGAACAAGCCATCAAACCAATAAAGCATTAGCTTTTGATGGTCATGCAGAAGGAGGGCGAGTGAAGGTTGAAAATATATACCCAATCTGTTTATTGGATTTTATCTTCTTAATTTTTTTTCTATGTTACTTCTTATTTTCTCTGCAAAACTTTATTTAATTGTCTTTTGCTATTTTCTTTTGCGCTTTGCTACTGTACATAATAATCAAAACCGTTGACTATGAGTACCTTACTAATTAATGGAATATTGTCAAGTATTATCAATTTGTCATTAATACTGTAGCTTGGTGAAGATGATGGCCAAGGAGGTTTTTGGAAAGGTGATAGAAATAAGCTTCCTCCTGCTTGGGTAGAGCGATTACAAAAGATTGATGAAGAAATGAAACAAATTGAACTAAAGCGTAAGTTGTTTCATATTAATTGAAGTCTGATGTAAATAAATTGAATACATAGTAATCTTATGGTAGAAATGCGCAATCACAATACTCAAACTAACGATTATATTAACTCGATATTATTGATTAACTTGTTTATGGTTGATACAGTAAAGGAATTATCAGCGTTACATAAAAAGAGATTAATGGTAAATTTTGAATCGGATGAAGCAGCAGAAGAACGAGCAATAGCTGATAAAGCTCAAGAGATAACAAATCATTTTCATCATGCAGAAAAAGTTTTACAAAAATTTAATACTTTTGCATCTGCCACAAATGTCTCATCTGCAGAAACAAGTGTTAGAAACAATATGAAAAACTCGTTTGCTAAGAGATTGCAAGGATTAAGTATTTCATTTAGAACAATTCAAAAGGTATTTCTTATAAATATTATTTAGATTTTCTGATAAAATACGAACATTTTTGTGATACAATAATAATAAAATAATAATAATTATTATTATTATTGTAATAATAATTATTATTTTATTATTATTATTATTATTGTAATAATAATTATTATTTTATTATTATTATTATTATTATTATTATTGTAGTAATAATTATTATTTTATTATTATTATTGATAATTCGATGTGATGCATCTTATTATTTAATTTAATGCTGTTTTTGTCAGAGTTGTATAATGTTGATTTTGTTTTGGCTATATATAAACAATTAAATCATCATTTTCCATAATATTATTTACTATATTTATATCAATTTGTTGGTGTATCTTGATATGTTTTTAATTTGTTTAACATTTAAGAATAATAATAATAATATAAATAATAATATAAATAATATAAAGGATTATATGGGTAAAGTTCAAGCTCAGAAAAGTGGTGGAGTTGGTAATCAATTCGATTTTTTAGATGACCATCCATCTTCTAAGAGTGGTGGTATGGTTGATGTAGACGATGGATTCACAACAGATCAGATGCTAGCTGTGGATCATACAGAGGAAGTAAGCACATAATATAATAATAATCACATTAATTCGTTCTTTAACAATGACACAAACATCTCAAGACGAACTTGATTAAATTTCTATTTGAATTTTCATATTATTATTTTATTTTATGAATCATTATTGTTCTTATATATCATTTGAGAACTTTATTTACTATAATAATAAAAAATATGATGTTATTATTCTAACTTGCCATTATTATAATTTCTCATCAATCTTGCATAAGCATTTGACAATTTTAAATTTGTTTAATTCTTAATAACGATAATAATAATAATAATGATAATGATAATGATAATAAATAATAATAATAATGATAATAATAATAATAATAGTAATAATGATAATAAATAATAATAATAATAATAATAATGATAATAATAATAATGATAAATAATAATAATAATAATAATAAATAATAATAATAATAATAATTAATAATAATAATAATAATAACAATAATAATAATAACAATAATAATAATAATAACAATAATAATAATAATAATAATAATAATAATAATAATAATAACAATAATAATAATAATAATGTTATAGCTTGTAAATCAAAGAGATGAAGAAATAACGAGATTAGTTAAATCAATTGAAGAATTAGCTTCAATTTTCAAAGATTTATCAACATTAGTGATTGACCAAGGGACTATCCTTGATCGCATCGATTTTAATATGGAAAGTGCAGTTGAAAATGCGAAAGAAGGTGTTAAACAATTAGAAAAAGCAGAAGAAAATCAAAAAAATGCTTTATCTGTGAAATGTATAATAGCATTATGTGTATTAATTGCTCTAATGCTAGCTATTTTGATTTGGAAACATTCTGGGAAAAAATAACATTTATTTTTAATAATAATAATAATGATAATAATAATGATAATAATAATAATAATGATAATAAATATTTTAATTTTTTAAATTAAAATAATTAATCAAATTTTGATTATTTTGTGATTTATAATATTTCATATTTGACTCGGTATCTGTTTATGATATTTTATTTTGATACCTTCTACTAGTCTCGCCACCATGACCTATGAAAGTCTTGATTAATGGATAAATACGTTAAGGCAGATTCATCCATTCTTTTATATAAGTTAGGTGATGCCTTCTACCACGACAGAAAATTATATGATTTTGTTAGCTATATATTATATTATAGATTTATCAAAACTAGGATTTATTTTAATAATATTAATCAACATAAGCATTTGATTAATCTAATACTGGTATTTAATTAATAATTTTTATTTATGATTTATTTATTAATATTAATATAACAGCTTGAAGATATCCTATCCTTCATTTACATAATAATATTAACAAAACTTTTGTTGGAGTACTTCTTAATAAATTTTAAATATTTGTAATTTTATGTGAAATTCTTCAACAAATAATAATGTTATCATGTAGGAAGGAGGTGCCCTATTGTGTCACATTTTTTAACCCTTTATTTCATCATAATGAATTCATTTTAGAAACGATACCGTATAGCCTGCTGACATTTATATCAATTCCAGAATTCATGTAACGGGTAACGCGGTTCCGGGGTTTGCTTTTCAAAAAAATAATAATAGAATTTATTTTTTTACTGCTAATTTCTCACTACAAAAAACGTGCCACAATAGGGCCATGCCACGCCACAATAAGGCACCTCCTTCCTAGTAAATATGGATTATTTCTGAATTTCATTAATATTATGATCCATTGGAGTTAAAGTCATCGCTGGTGTAATTAATCGCAATCTTTTGACTCTATAACAGGTATAATAATAGTAATAATAATAACAATAATAATAATAATAATAGTAATAATAATAACATACAGTAACAAATAATATTAAAATAATTTTTGATTGGTTTGATTCTTAATAAATGATAATAACAATAATTATAGTAATCATAATAAATATGATCAAAATTAGAAAATTAAAAAACCAAAAATAATTATTATTATTACCGTTTCTCGACTGCAGTTTCATGTGTTAACACAGATTGATCATAATTATTCCTATGATATCGTTCTACAGAAGTGTAGGAGATTATATACATATCAAACAATCGCTCATCATTCACCCATTCCTGGAACAAATCTACAAAATATGTCTCTGATGAAGTGCTATTCTCTATTCAAATAATAATTATAAAAATAACTTAAGAGAAATTATATAGGGTTATAGAGCATTTGAAAATAAGTCACAAACTGTTAAGAAATATTATAGAAAATGATAATAATATTATAATATAATGAATATATAATTATGATAATAATAATAATAATAAAGGATGTGAGAACACAGTATTAGGCTTGAACACAACAGTTGTGTTGTATCATAATATTATGTTAAAATAATATATAAAAAATAATAATTATTATGACTAATTAATATGATTTTAATTATCAAAAAGATATAGATCTTAGATAATGCATTAGTTGCCCGTTTAGGGGGCTTTTCCGATATTTTGATATTGATTATGTCTTAAAATGCACTAGAATGGAAAATAATTATTTCATGATGGGTTTTAACAATTTTTTGAAAAGCCCTGATAAAATCATTAGTAATAAATCAAATTCATAAATAATAAAAAGTTTATAATGATCTAAAATAATGATAATTATAAACAAATACAATTATCATGGCACCGGTGTCATTAGATTTAGAGTTGAGAATGACTCTAAATCCAGAATCTGAGAGTAACGCTGACTCCAGTGCCACCGATACCTTTAACCGCGTTTCTACGTAGCCAAACGTTATTCATGTTTTCTCGCCTCATATCACAACCAAATGAGGTTGAATTAACATTTTGTCGATTAATTAATATGATTATTAAACATTTAGCCACAACAACCAAGGATTGGTTTCTCAATGAGCAAGACATAATGATACCAGACAGTGAAATGGACCTGTTCATTGGCATCATAAAAGCCCTCATAAAATTATTAGTAACAAATCAAATAATTATAAAGAGTGTTCATATGATTTTAATGGTCTAAAATAATGATAATTATAAAAAATACAATAATCATGAATGTTATTGTAAAGCAGAACCTAACTGCATTGTGGTTAATTAAATCGTTAAAGCGTGATCAAGGATACTAAAATATCTATAATTGCAACCTATGCAGAGTGAAGATAAACGGAAATTTTTTTGTCGCGTAACAAACAATTTTTGTCGAAAATTAATAATTGAACGTATTATCGTGCAAGTTGTGTGTGTAAATTATTATAAAAAATAAAAGTGAGATTATTTTATTGTTTGAAAATAAGCAAAGAAGTGGCTAAAAATATGAATTGATAATGATAATGAAAAGAGAAATAGAAAGAAAATCTTCTGAATATATTGAATATGGAATTATAATAAATATAATATATATATAAAATTTTAGAAATTAAGCAGCTTGAATTAAAAAAAATGTTTTTTGCTGGCATTGATTAAAATAATAATACTATTTAATAAGATTATTATAAAATATATATGTATATTATTTATAAAAATATAATAATAAAAAATAAAAATAAAAATAATAATAATAGTTGGGGGATAAAATGATAATAGTTCGTAATCATCATCAGTAGATGGTCTAATCA